>CAOJBI010294832.1:0-10013 GCA_948277035.1 Euphorbia corollata
GCTTCGACAGCGGCGCGGGCGCGGACTTTGCCAACGGCAGCAGCACGCTGGTGGATCTGGCCAAGTACGCCGCCGGCAACGAACCCAAGCAGCTCAGCGGCCGTCAGGAAGCCTACGAGAACCTGATCAACCAGTATCTGACCCGTTGATGTCCCGTGGCCGGCGGCGCACTGCGCGTCGCCGGCCGATGTCGGCCGCCCCCGTGGCCGCTCCCTTGCCTGCTTCCAGGTGAATCCATGTCCAGTGTCTCCGTAAACGGCGCCCCCGATGCCGGTGAGAACACCCGTTTTATCGTCCTGAGCAGTTGCGTAGCCACGATCGGCGGTTTTTTGTTCGGTTTCGATAGCGGTGTGATCAACGGCACTGTCGACGGCCTGAAGCAGACCTTCAATTCCAGCGCCGCCGAGACCGGGTTCGAAGTCGCCTCGATGCTGCTGGGCTGCGCCATCGGCGCCTTCTTTGCCGGCCGTCTGGCCGACCGCTGGGGCCGCCGTGCGGTCCTGATCATTTCTGCGGCACTGTTCCTGCTCTCGGCCATTGGCGCCGGTGCCTCGCACAGTTCCGGCTTCTTCATCTTCGCTCGCGTGATGGGCGGCTTTGCGGTGGGCGCCGCCAGCGTCATCTCGCCGGCCTACATCGCCGAGGTCGCCTCCGCGCGCTATCGCGGCCGGCTCGCCACGATGCAGCAGATCGCCATCATCAGCGGGCTGTTTTGCGCGTTTCTGAGCAACTACCTGCTGGCCAACGCCGCCGGTGCCTCCACCGAGCCGCTATGGGCCGGGCAGGCCGCCTGGCGCTGGATGTTCTGGATGCAGGCGGTTCCCTCGCTGCTGTTCCTGTTGCTGTTGCTGGTCATCCCGGAAAGCCCGCGCTACCTGGTGGTCAAGGGCCGCCGCGAGCAGGCGCTGGTGGTGTTGAAGCGGCTATACGGCAACGCCGCCGCGCAGACCAAGCTGGCCGAGATCTCGGCCTCGATGTCGGCCGACCAGCACAAGCCCAAGTTCTCCGACCTCATCAACAAGGCCACCGGCAAGATCCGCCCGATCGTCTGGATCGGTGTGGGCCTGGCGGTATTCCAGCAACTGGTCGGCATCAACGTGGTGTTCTATTACGGCGCGGTGCTGTGGCAGGCGGTGGGCTTCTCCGAGCAGGACGCACTGCTGATCAACGTGCTCTCCGGTGGCCTGAGCATCGGCGCCTGCCTGGTCACGGTGATGCTGGTCGACAAGATCGGCCGCAAGCCGTTGCTGTGGATCGGCTCGGCCGGCATGGCGGTCTCGCTGGCCCTGGTGACCTATGCCTTCGCCACCGCCTCGCTGGACCCCAACGGCAAGCTCGCCATGTCCGATGCCATGGGCATGCTCGCGCTGGTGGCCGCGAACGTGTACGTGGTGTTCTTCAATGCCTCGTGGGGCCCGGTGATGTGGGTGATGCTGGGCGAGATGTTCCCGAACCAGATCCGCGGCTCGGGCCTGGCCATTGCCGGCGCCGCGCAGTGGACCTCCAACTTCGCCATCACCGTCAGCTTCCCGATCCTGCTCGGCAGCATCGGCCTGGCCGGCGCGTACGGCATCTACACCGTCGCCGCCTTCATCTCGGTGTTCTTCGTGCTCAAGTACGTCTACGAGACCAAGGGCAAGGAGCTGGAGCAGATGGAGGGCTGATCTCCCCCGTTATGCGGATATCGGCATGGAAGACGAACAAGGCCGCGCACTGCGCGGCCTTGTTCGTTGACGGTCTCGCCGGGACCTTGCCGATGTCTCGCATTCCTGCATCGCTGCATAGCTGCAACGCTGCAGGCGCCCCAATCGCGCAGGCTGTCATCGTCGGGCTGGATTGGGTGCATGCGTCGTCTCGTGACTGCCTGCTGCTCCGGCCTGTGCTGTGTCAGGCGACCTGATTCCCATGTGGCCCAACGCACCACCAAAGTGCAATGCGCGTCTTCAACGGGGATAACCGCCTGCAAGGGCACCGGCTCTTTTTGCAAATTGTGCGCCACCGCTATACTCCACCAGGCAGTTTCCCTCCAGACTAGGGCGAATCGTGGAACCAAGGAGTGGTGGTATGGCGGTAGCTAAAGAGCTTGTCAGGGGCATGCTGATCAGCGTGTGCTACTGCCTGGTGTTTCTGATGCTTTGGCGTTTTTCCCTTGATCAGTGGTACCTACCAGTTGGTTTGCGGGTTGTTACCTTGCTCTATCGACCTT
Organism: Euphorbia corollata; assembly: GCA_948277035.1. Classification (NCBI taxonomy): domain Eukaryota; kingdom Viridiplantae; phylum Streptophyta; class Magnoliopsida; order Malpighiales; family Euphorbiaceae; genus Euphorbia; species Euphorbia corollata. Next base: position 2,207 of record CAOJBI010294832.1, read on the forward strand.
ATCGGGAGTGGCCGTTTCTGTTGGCGGGGGACGCCGCAGCGATGTTGTTCCTGCGGATTCCTTTGGGCGAGCTTCAGGGGTTCAGCCCGCTCTGGTCGTATTTGAGCCCCCTATTGCACGCGCCCTTGATCGCCTGTGCGATTGGACTGCTGCGTTACCGCGTTCCTTACATCGTCAAGCGGGAGCAGTGGCTTGTCCCCGCGGCTCTCGCGCTAGCGCTTTGGAATGCGTTATGCAGCCTGTTATTGAATGGGCTGCTCGGTGGGCCGCCGATCTACCCTGTAATAGACCTGCTGTTGCGATATGGGGCGGGCAGCTATCTCGGCGTGCTCACCCTGTTGTTGCCGGTAATGTTGTGGGCCAATTGGAATGAGAGCCCTGTGCGTTCCAGTTTTCCGCGGGATGTTGGTGTCGCTGTGGTTGTTGTCCTCAGCTTCTTCTTCACTCTTAGTGTCCTGAATGATCCATCGATTCGAAACGTTTTGATGGTCGCGATGCTCGTACCAATGGTGGTACTGACTTTCAGGCATGGGTGGAGAGGGAATGCCTTAGGGGCGCTGTTGGCAAGCTTTGCGCTTGAGTTCTCGATGCCTAAGGTGTATCAGCTCGGGTTCTTTGATCAGGCTGTTTTCAATATCCAACTGCTTTATGCGTTTGTGACGACGATTCTGTTTGTCTTCAACGCCCGTCTGCGTGAGCCTGCCCGCGGCGGTATATCGAATCAGTCGAAGGATGATATTTATACCTTTGGTCGCGCAAGTTACGCCAGCGCCGAGCGCCTGTTGCGCAATCGCGTGCTTGAATACTCCGACATCAATGTGCAGATCAATCGGATGCGCAAAGATGTGGTGGCCGATTTGAGAGCAAAAGGGCAGCATTCGGTTGCGATGGAGATGACACGAGTGGGTGTTATCGAATCGCAGCTGTTGCAGCAATATGTGGCTGCATTGTATCCGTTGGAAATAGAAACGCATGGGTTGTATCAAGCGCTATGTTCGCCGGCGCTTGAGCGCTTCTGCGCTTCCAAGTTCCAATGTGTGTTTCGTGGCGACTGTAGGAGCCTGTCTTTGGAGCTACAGTTGAGTGCCTATCGCAGTGTGCTCAATTGCGTCGAGATTCTGCCTCCGGCTGGTAGGCATTTCATCCAGGTGCGTGCATGGATAGCGAGGGAGACGCGTGGTGTTGCAGTGCGTGTTATTGCTGATTCCTCATCGGTTGACGCGGTACGGCGCGACTCGAATGACGTAGAAGCAGAACTGAAAGCAAGATTGAAAGCGCATGGCGGCATGTTTCATCGCCGCCATGCATTGGTTCTGACATTCCTGGTGGCTGAAGCCAATCCCGTACTGGTCAGGGAGACACGATCCACTGATCCCCAGTTGCTCCGCGCCGTGTGAGCACTGTGAAGTTTCTTGTCTTATAGACAAGTTGGGCTTGATTGAGCTGGGCTGCATCGTTTGCAGTCAGCTCGCTCAGGCTTGGAGCTGAGGAGATTTTATTTTTCTTGGGCAATACAACGCGATCCACATCCTTGCCCATTGGTAGGGTCCATAGAGCGTCATCCACCCGGGCGACGACAGCGTGGACCACACCGGTGACGTCGTTGATTTGCAAATATGTCACGCCATCACGATGGAACTCGTAGATGGCAAGCGAGGAGTCCATAGCGAGGTTGGCTGCCTTGGGATTGCTATCGCCAAGCCCGACGGCGGGCGCGCCGATGCCGCCACTGGGACAGCAATCAGCCATCGCCGCGCTCGATGCGAAGAGTCCGACGATTAAACAAAAAGCTATAGGCCAGGTTTTTGCGTTCTTCATGATTTTGCCTTCCCCCTGCATGGGGCAACTCCGCCTGCGATTCAGGCGCTTATACGTTACGTGTTGAATGGCAGATTTTGTTGATTGTTTGTCGCAGAAAATCGCTGCGGCATACCGTCCGCCGATCAGCGAGGAACAGTCGACCGCATCCGCTGTTACCTGGACCTATCCGGTCAGGCGTGATGTGCAGTGCTGGAGCGCGCGCGCTATTTAGCGGCTCGGCTTGAGTTCGCCACCGGCACGTTCAAACCATCCAATCACTCGCCGGTGATGAGATTCGCCCCAACGACGCAAGAACTGCTGGGTGTGGTGGTCGCCGAGGTCGCGCAGGCTGGCGAGTCGTTGGGCGATGAAAGGGGCGGTCAGCGGCTGGGCGCAGTCGACTTCGATGCAGTGGCGCCAGGCGGTATAGCTGTCGGGGATGGCGAGGGACATCGTGGCGCTCTTCGGTAAAAGTGAACGTGAGGGCAGTGGCGGGGCACGGCGGGCTTGATTTTGCGCAACAAGTGTTACTTTATAACACTTCATCCATCGTTCGTCCGGTCACGCCGTGTCGCGTTCCTTGCCGCAGAGTGTCGTTTGCCTGGTCACCATGCCGAACCGTTCGTGCTCCAAGTGGCGCGGTGGCCACGTCGATCCTCCGGGGTTGGCTCGATGAGGCGGCGGCAGGTGTTGCACGCCGTCGGTGCCGCCTTGGTGCTGTCGCCGCACCTGGTCCACGCGCAGCCGCAGCCGCTGCTGCGCAGTTGCAATCTGCAGCGTCAGGGCGCGGGACTGCGACTTCGGCTCGCATTGAGTACGCAGGTCGCCTACCGCAGCTTCAGCCTGTCCAATCCAGCGCGCTTGGTCATCGACCTGCCGGGCGTTTCGACGCAACCACCGCAGATCGATCCATTGCCTGACGATCTCGCGGTCGTCGCCATCCGTAGCGGCCCGCACGGCGATGGGCTGCGCGTGGTGCTCGATCTGGTGCAGCCGCTGACAGCCACGGCGCGCTGGGAGGATGGTGCGCTGGTGGTCGATCTTGCTGCTGTGCCCGGCACTGCGTCGTTGTCCGCAGCCGATCCCGCCGAGCCGGCCGTTGCGGCGGCTGCGCCCACGCGCTCCCGCCTGCATCCCTACGTGGTCGCCATCGACGCCGGTCACGGCGGCAAGGATCCCGGCGCGGTTAGTGCCGATGCGCGCTACGAGAAGCATGTGGCCATGGCGGTCGCGGGGCGGCTGCACCAGCGCCTGGCGGCCGATCCGCGTTACCGGCCGACCATGATCCGCAGCGATGATCGCTTCGTGGCGTTGCACGAGCGGGTGTTGATCGCCCATCGCCGCAATGCCGATCTGTTCGTGTCCATCCATGCCGATGCTGCGCCCAGCAGCCAGGCGCGCGGCGCGTCGGTGTTTGCCCTGTCGCAGAACGGCGCCAGCTCTGCATTGGCGCGCTGGATCGCCGACAGCGAAAACGCCGCCGACGACATGGGCGACAGTGCGCGCCGTCTGCGGGTGCCCAGCAATCCGGTGCTGTCGCAGGTGCTGGCCGACCTGTCGCTGAGCGGCACCATCGCCAGCAGCGTGGCGTTCGGCAAGGTGATGCTCGGGCGGCTGCAGCAGGTGACGCGGCTGCATCAGGACCAGGTCGGGCAGGCCGGCTTTGCCGTGTTGAAGTCGCCGGATATTCCGTCGCTGCTGGTGGAAACCGGCTTCATGAGCAATCGCGACGATTGCCGGCGGCTGTGCGGCGATACGCATCAGGACGAACTGGCGCACACGCTGCATGCCGGTATCGACGATTACTTCCAGATGTTTCCCGGTCGCGCCTGAGGCGCGATTGCCCTCATCTCCTTCTACGAGCTTTCGATGTCCGCCATGCTGCCCGATGTTGCCGTTACCGAACCTTCCACACTGAGCGCGCCGCTGCGCTGGGTCGGCATGCGGGACATCGCCGTGCCGCTGCGGCTGGCCGATGCCGGGCCCGGCGGCAGCGTGGCCGCGCGTGCCAGCGTGCAGGTGGATCTGCCGCGCCCGGAACTCAAGGGCATCCACATGTCGCGCCTGTACCGCCTGCTGGATCGGCATCTGGAGCAGCCGGTGTCGCCGGCGATGGTGTCGCAGCTGCTGCAGGCGCTGATCGACAGTCATGCCGATTGCGGCAGCCGTGCGGCGCGGCTGGGGCTGAACTTCGAGTTGATGCTGCGGATGCCGGCGCTGCGCAGCGAAGGGCTGAGCGGTTGGCGCGCCTATCCGGTGCGCATCGATGCGCAATCCAGGGCAGGCCGCACCGAGATCCAGTTGCAGGTCGATGTGCTGTATGCCTCCACCTGTCCCTGTTCGGCGGCCTTGTCGCGCCAGTTGCTGAGCGATGCGTTTTTGCAGCAGCACCAAGGACGCGATGCGTTACCGCTCGCAGAGGTTGCGCAATGGCTGCAACACAACGGTTCGTACGCCACGCCGCATAGCCAGCGCAGCGTGGCGCAGGTGCGCGTGGAGCTGAGCGCATGCGCGCAGCGCTTGGACATCCGCGAGCTGGTCGGCCTGTGCGAACAGGCGCTGGCGACGCCGGTACAGGCGGCGGTACGGCGCATCGACGAGCAGGCGTTTGCCCGCTTGAATGGCGCCAACCTGATGTATGTCGAAGATGCCGCGCGGCGGTTGCGCAAGGTGCTGGCCGAGCGCCACGCCGTCTTCCATGTGGCAGTGCGCCACCTGGAAAGTCTGCATGCACATGACGCCACCGCCGAAACCGACAGTAGTGCCGATGCCGATGCGTTTCCTTCCTTCGCCGAGTGAGGAGTTGCCATGCAATGCAAACATCCACGTCGATCTGCCGTTGCTGCGCGCCAATGCGAGGTCGATCGCACGCTGCGGCGATGCGGACGCGCGGTCGCGCAGGCCTATGTGTTGATTGGGCCTTACATGATTTTTTTATTGGGGTGATCGGCAAGAGCCACGCCCATGCGCCCACGCCAGGTTGCACGACGTGCAGCCGCAGAACTGAAGTGCGCGATCGGCGGCAAGGCGCAACCCGCAGCGCCCGGCGCCGTAACCAGCCTCAGCCAGTCGGCGCATCTCAGCACCTCGGATCGATGGCGTTGCCATGGGAGCTCCGCTTATCTGACCCTGGGCGGGCTCGAGGCGCATCCACCCGACCAGCGGCAACCACCCATGCCCAATAACGCAAAAACCCCGCAGTGCGGGGTCTTGGCGTGTTCTGCAGTCAGACGACGGTGGTGCTCCCTAGGGGACTCGAACCCCTGTTTTAGCCTTGAGAGGGCCACGTCCTAACCATTAGACGAAGGGAGCGTTTGGTGCGTCTTGTGCAGCGCGCTAGTATAGTGCGCTAAAACCCGTTGGGCAATCCTGCAACACAAGACGGAAGCGCCATCATCGAACCCTCAGTTACATCTCCGTTCACGCTGCGCGTCATCCCACGCGATCAGCACACCATCTCGCGCAAGGACATCAGCCCCAACGCGCTGCGCGTGCTGTACCGCCTGCGCGAATCGGGCTTTGGTGCCTACCTGGTCGGCGGCGCCGTCCGCGACCTGCTGGTCGGCGGCCATCCCAAGGATTTCGACGTGGCCACCAGCGCCACGCCGGAAGAAGTCAAAGCGCTGTTCCGCAACTGTCGCCTGATCGGCCGCCGCTTTCGCCTGGCGCATGTGGTGTTCGGCCGCGAGATCATCGAAGTGGCCACGTTCCGCGCCAACATTGACGACGGCAGCGGCGACCGCGAGCTGGATAACGGCCGGCTGGTGCGCGACAACGTCTACGGCACCATCGAAGACGATGCGATCCGTCGCGACTTCACCTGCAACGCGCTGTACTACGCGATCGAGGATTTCTCGGTGCGCGACTACTGCGGCGGCTTCGAGGACGTGCAGGCGCGCCTGATGAAGCTGATCGGCGACCCGGAACTGCGCTACCAGGAAGATCCGGTGCGCATGCTGCGCGCGGTGCGTCTGGCGGCCAAGCTGAACTTCGATATCGAAGCCGGTACCGCAGAACCCATCCCGCGCCTGGCCGGGCTGTTGTCCGAGGCCGCGCCGGCGCGCTTGTTCGAAGAGATTCTCAAGCTGTTCCTGTCCGGACACGGTGTGGCCAGTTTCGAGGGGCTGGAGCGTTACGGCCTGCTCGGTGCGCTGTTCCCGGAGAGTGCGGCCGCATTGCGCTCCAACCGCAGTGGCGCATTGCGCGCCATGGTGCTGGAAGGCCTGCGCAATACCGATGCGCGCGTGGCCAACGACGAGCCGGTGTCGCCGGCGTTCCTGTTCGCCCTGCTGCTCTGGCCGGCGTTCTGCCGCACCTTGATGGGCCTGCAGGCGCAGGGCGTGCAGCCGGAAGACGCGCAGCGTCGCGCCGCCGACCGGGTCACCCTGCATCAGCTCGAGCGCGTGGCGCTGCCGCGCCGTTTCTCGCTGCCGATGCAGGAAATCTGGCTGCTGCAGACGCGCTTCTCCTCGCGTCAGCGCAAGCGCGTGTTCCGCACCTTGTCGCATCCGCGTTTCCGCGCCGCGTTCGATTTCCTGGTGTTGCGCCAGTTCGCCTCGGCCGATCACGCCGCCGATGTGGAGTTCTGGCGCGAGGCGCAGAAGTCCTCCGGCCAGGAACTGGTCGATGCGATCGAAACCGCGCAGGCCGATCACGAAGGCGAGGAAGGTGCACCGCGCAAGCGGCGGCGCCGCCGCCGTCGCACCGGCGCGCCGGCAGGCGAGTAGGGCGTGCACACCGCCTTCGTCGGCCTGGGCGCCAACCTGGGCCCGGCCGAGGCCAGCGTGCGCGCGGCCATCGCCGCACTGGGCGAGCTGCCGCAATCCACCCTGATTGCCGCCTCGCGCCTGTATCGCACGCCGGCCTGGGGCCGCGAAGACCAGCCCGATTTCATCAATGCGGTGGCGCAGCTACGTACTGCGCTGGCGCCATTGCAACTGCTGGAGGCCTTGCTCGGCATCGAGCAGGCCTTCGGCCGGCAGCGTATCGACGGCGAGCGCTGGGGCCCGCGCACGCTGGACCTGGATCTGCTGCTGTACGCCGATCAGGTGATCGACCTGCCACGCCTGCAGGTCCCGCACCCGCATCTGCAGGCGCGCGCCTTTGCGCTGCTGCCGCTGTCCGAGCTCGCTCCGGAGGCGATCATTCCGGGCCATGGAACAGTGCGACACGCCCTGCAGGCCATCGATGTCTGCGGGCTGGAGCCGATTGGGTAGATAATGGGCGGCTTATCACCCCACGTAATGACTTCATGAGCAGCCATACCGACAGCAAGCCCTGGACCGTGCCCGCCTTGGCGCAGGCCAAGCGCGAGGGTCGAAAACTGGTCATGTTGACCGCCTACGACGCCGGCTTTGCGCGGACCTTCGATGCCAACGGCGTCGACCTGATCCTGGTTGGCGATTCGCTGGGCATGGTGGTGCAGGGGCACGATTCCACCTTGCCGGTAACCACCGCCGACATGGTCTACCACACCGCCGCAGTGGCCAGGGTGCTGGAGCGGGCGTTGCTGGTGGCCGATCTGTCGTTCCAGGCCGATGCCACGCCAGAGCGCGCACTGGACGCTGCCACCCAACTGCTGCAGGCTGGCGCGGAGATGGTCAAGATCGAGGGCGCCGGGCACAAGCTCGAGGTGATCCGCTATCTGGTCGAGCGCGAGATCCCGGTCTGCTCGCATCTGGGGCTGACCCCGCAATCGGTGCTGCGTTTCGGCGGTTACACGGTGCAGGGGCGCGGCGAAGCCGGCGAACAGTTGCGCCGCGACGCGCAGGCCGTGGTCGACGCCGGTGCCAGCCTGGTCGTGCTGGAATGCGTGCCCACGCCGATCGCCACCCAGATCAGCGCCGCGCTCGGCGTGCCCACCATCGGCATCGGCGCCGGCCCCGGCTGCGATGGCCAGGTGCTGGTGATGCACGACATGCTGGGCCTGGACAGCGGTCACCGCCGGCCCAAGTTCGTCAAGGATGTCCTCGCCGAAGGCGGCTCGGTGGCGGGCGCGGTGCGCGCG
>CAOJBI010294986.1:0-19393 GCA_948277035.1 Euphorbia corollata
TTTAATTAGTAGGTAATATTTTCTGATTTGATAATAAACTATATTCTTTAGTAAAAAGTAAAAAAAACAAAAAACAAAAATCGATTCATATTACTTATAACAAATACATGTCATAATAGTGTGTTATTGTATTATACTGAATAAGGCTAATTTTGAATATCAGCTTACATGAAACAACCCTTTGAGCTATAGAGTATGCTCGTCAATATCAACTTAAATTTTATGATTTAGGAAATGTTTGGGCAATTGCTAAAAAAGGATGAACATGTTGGTAATATCTCAACCGTATGGGGGCCTTTAGATGAACATCTTGGTTTATAAATATGAACAATATTTTCATTGATACGAGACATGTTGGGATAAGTTCAAGAGCAAATTAATAAAAGCTTATCCTCAAAATGGAAGATATTATTATCATTGTAGGATATGTGACATCCTAGGGCTTCCACAAGCTGGAGTAATTAGTAACCAATACTTGGAGCTACAACATATTTGTCGCAATTTTTTATCTTTTAAAAAAATTTTACTTCATTGGGCTTATAATTATTAATAAAGGAAAACCTCATCCTCACCCCACCCAAATGAGGATTCGAACATGTAATCTTTAGGATTATAAATTCATGTCTCAACCAATTAGATCAAGACATATGCCACATATTTGCCGCAAGTTGATATTAGGGGATATAGAAAATATTGGTTCTACAAAAACTCATCTTGACCCAAAACTAAATAGTAAATTTTTTAAAACAAAAACCTATGTTCCGATCTGTTCCAAAACAAATTATTTTGCCTTGGTTTGGTCTATTACAAACTATTATTATCGCATTTTATTCTATTTTTTTTCAAAGTTATAACTATTTATACGAAGCTAATAATTCTCCAAGCAAAGTTTAAAAACATACACAACGTTTATGTTAATATATATATATATATATATATATATATATATATATATATATATATAATGATTTTAAGGAATGATTAATTAGGAGAATGATTAAATAGTTATTTTTATTAAAAAAATTTACGCTATCATACTTATATTAGTATAAAGAAAATTCACCACCTCATCTCACATGTACGTGAACTTGAACCTGATCTATAATATCATAAATTTTATATTAATTACTAGGTAAAAGTATACATTGCTATCTTAGAATATAAAAGTTCCATGAATCTATTAGATGTACATAATATACATCGTGATCTATTACTAACTTCCAATTAAATCAACCTAATTATATGGAGCCATATGTTTTACATATAGATTCTTTCTGTTACATAATAATTTATATACATACCTATTTTGGTTCACTTATCGATTTATTTGAGAACTTTTACTTAGAATAAAAAACCAAATACATAAACAAAAAACAAAATCAAATAGTTTCAATTCAACCCATTTCAGTTTTACTGTTAAGTTTTTGTGGTTTAATGCTCTTCCTAGTTGATATGAACAAAAACTATGTTCATCTTAGGGTTGGTTGTTCTATTTAAATGTGCTTGCTATGGTATGAGTAACAAATGTATGAAATATTAAATTAAATAGAATTACTTTATGCGTAAAGAAAGAATGAATTTTTGGTTATTTTCATTCATTTTCACCGCTGAAAGAAAAGAAATTTAATAAAAAATAATTTTATTTGTAATTTAAACTTATTATTTAATTCCATAAAAAATATATATTAGTATTAAATTATTAATTGTTGTACATCAATTTCATTTGTATATTTTAAACTATTATTGTTATCAATATTATATATATTGTTGTTGATATATATTATTATTTATTTTAGTTAAATTTCAATTTACTCATAGCTATCGGCTAAAAAGAACATAACCCTGGTTAACAAATGATCACAAAAATAAAATTTTGTCAAATTGAGTCAAAGTTGGAATTACTTATAGTCAGAGGGACTCGCGTGCAATAAGATCCAAATTTTCAAACATAATCTGGTATGATTAATTGCATCGGGCCAAAAAGGTAGCAACAATATCTGACCGTTCAAAATATCCACTTGTAATATGAACGGTGATCAGAGGCCAATCAATGTATCACATTTGAAATCAAAAACATCCAAAATTAAAACAAAAGATTCTGATTGGCTACGCCACCCTTATATTCAAGTTTCGCGGCAACGCCCTTTTTTCTCTATCTAGTAGGAGCGCCTCTTTCTATCTCAAACTCGGTTGTTTCTCTCTCTAAAACCCGCTTCTCTCACACTCGTAAAAGTTTTCATCTTTGGCTCTTTGGTTGGGAACGAGTTTGCTCAGCTCCGTAATCGGTGAGTTTGCATTGTTGGATCTGTCAATTTGGACTTTATAGTCAACGTTTTTGTGGTTTTTCTTTGGGTTTAACGAGTTAGACTTGAAGAATTTTTACTTACGAATCCGGGAATTCTTCTGTTCTCTTGATTTTGGTGCTTTTTAGTGTGTGAATTTTGAACTGGTTCTTTGATTCGCGACTCTTTTGACCTGGTTTTAAGTTGTGATTTTTGTACTTATTGAGGGATTTGTATGGTGTACGGCATTATTGTTGATTGTCCTTTTCCTTTTGCTATGTTCTGAAATCTTTTAGATTATAATTTAATTTTTTCTGGGTATCGTATTTTTTGTGGGGGAATTGTTTGAAAATTTTTCTGATTTCTTGTATATTTCGTTTCATTTTAATTTAATTACACTAATTTACTGGTGGCGTTTTTAGCGTGAAAGCAGATGTGGTTGCGAAGTTATTGTGAAAAAGGATGCCTAGTTTCTGAATGCTTTGGAGGATAAATAAACTAGCTGGCAAATTGGGTGTTTGAAATCAATGTTGAAGCTTATTGCAAAGACTGATTTTTAAATCTTTAAATTATTGTGATTGATCGGTTATAATTGACTAATATAAATATTGAGTTATCGGGGGAAAATAATTTGGAATATTGGCGAACTCATCAGAGAGTTTTAGTTGGCGAGGGTTCATTGCAGTGATTGTTCAATATGAAATGGGCTTTCAGACATTGTTATGGAATTTTTTTCTTGGCTTCATGTGTTACTTGATATGTTGGAACTTGAGAATTTCATGAGAAGTTATAATTTAAAGCAATTAATGAGGAAAAAAACGTTTTGCAACTTAATTTAAAAGTCATATGTTCTGAGTATGTTCAAATGGTTTTTCAAAACATTATTCCCACTGTTGATGTTTGTGCAGATTGCATTGTGTTCCTTTTTCATAGTTATTGATCGTGTAATTTGGTTCGTGTGTACCAGAATGAGCCCTCAATGGCTCCAGCAAGAAAAAAAAGCGTGAATAAGCGGTTTCTGAATGAAGTCTCACCAGAGAAGGAAGTTAGGAACTCAAATAAAAATAAGGAACGAGTGGTTGGGGTGAGTGTCCAATTCATGAACTGTTCTATTACACAATTTGCTTAGGAACCCATTAATTTTTCTATGGAAGTCCATTCAGTCTCACTTGCCCTTGATATACTGGAAGTTTGTTCGAAACATCTATTATAATATTGGAACATGGTTTCTAATATTCATTTGAATGAAAACAACCCATTGGCTCATTTGAATCGAAATAGATATATAACCGACATCGTATTAAAATTTTTTGAAGACTAATGTGGGTATTTAATGCATGTTTCTAGAAAAGGAAATTGCACAATAAATTAGGACCTAGGTGGAAGGACGGGGAACTTCAGAGGTTCTATGAAGCATATCGAGTTCATGGAGCGGATTTAAAGAAGGTAAAAATATACGGGATCTTACTTTAAACAAAATGAACGTATTAAGCACCACATCTTTTTTTTATTTATTGTTTATTATTGTTGATATTCAGATTGCTGCTGAAGTTCCCAATAGATCTGTGGAGATGGTGCAGGCTCTTTACAGGATGAATAAGGTAAATATCTTGCTTGAATGTGAGTTTAGTTATTTCCCCTGACCAACTCTTATGCAGCTTACTTTCATGAGCATCTTTACACAATGTATGCTTATTGCAGTTTGCCTCTGTTTTGAGTTGGGTAAGTGGAGTGTTAGAACTCCTTAATTTCAATGGTCTGCACACCCTTTTAAGTTTATTGACTTTCGCTTCTTGTTGCCTACTTTGTATTTAATCAATTGAGTAGCAGGGTTTAGTTCTGGAAGTTGACTGATTTATCTTGCACCGAGTCTGACATGCAGTAAAGAAATATATTGTTTCCCTCTGGCCTTATGTCTATCCTTTTCCCACTATGTACGAAAACACTCAGGGTGAGGTTATGAGGGTGTAGCTTACTCTAAAATTCATTAGCACATATGCCATGGTCCTTAATCAAATAAGAAAAAAACATCAGTATAAAAATTGTGCTCATAATGTTAATAGTCATCTTCACCTTTTATGGGTCCACATTATCGGTTTCGGAAGCTGAATCAGTTAAAATTTGCGATGGGTAAGCTTGCATTTTAAACTTTGGCTATCTTAGTATGTTTGCTTTGACTGATGGAAAATGGACAAAATAATGACTAGATACAAAATAGTTAGGGGATGCATATGGATATATTACTTGCTCAAACACATTTCCCTCGCCATCGATCTTCCCAATCAACACATCCTATAATATTAAGTTTGAGTTATTGGATTATTTGATGAGTTTTTTCATAACTTTTTGAGTTGTGTTGGTAACTTGATTTTCCAGGTATACTTATCACTGCCAGAGGGAATAGCTTCTGTAGTTGGCCTTATTGCGATGATGACTGACCACTACAGTACCCTGGTAATATGAGAAGTTTAGTTTTATGCTTAATTCATTTGATTCCCCTGGAAATAGCGTCGCATATAATTCTTTCATCTATTTTGCTTCCACTTTGGAGTGTGTAATGACTCAACAAGTAGGTTTAGTATTGGAGTCATGCAAGCTCATTTGAGAAATGGCTTGTAATTCACAGAATTGCTTATGCTTGTTAGCTTGTCAATCTTCCATTATTTGGGGTAGCTGGAATACTGAGTAGTTTTCTCTGATGTGCTAATATGGATGATTGGACCTTTAGGAAGTGAGTGATAGTGAAGGAGAAAGCAATGACATGCAAGGAGTTTTTCAGAGACTTCGTAAAATTAGGCGGACAAAATCCAGGCCAAGTATGTCAAAAGAAGATCGGCAGTCTCACTCCATTGCATCATCTGATGGATACTTGTCACTGTTAAAGAAAGGACTCTTTCATGGTACAATCCTGCTCAAGGACCTTTTAATTTCTGCTTCAATAGTTTTAATGATGTTGAAATCTTTTATTTGTTTTCTTACACCTCTACGTTAGTAACATCAAAACATATTCGAACCATTGCCTTTATCTCTTTATCTTGCATTGCGTGCACACTTTTTTCAATGTTTTACTTGTATAAATGTTTTCTTGAAACTTCATAGAGTTTTTTTTCTTTCTAATTGTTCGACTACTCTATTGCTGTTTTGAATTTTTTAATCAACAAAGACAACGCTGGTAGTGCATATAAAACTAATTTTAGCACTTTAATAGGTCATACATAGGGGGAACTCACTCCTAAGCTTTATGCATTTGTTTAGGGGATTAAAAGATAATATGTTACTTTATATGGAGAGCAGATAATGTGGCATTTGTATTTAAGTTGACTGATATTAATTAAAAGTTTGAAAGTTTAAATAGAAACACGAGGATCGCTATATGATCTAAACAAAAAACTGAGAAGAGATGACCCTTGTTCTCAGAGAAAGTTCTTTCCATTTGTATAGAGATTCGTACTCCTTTTATGTTTTATTTTTTAATGCAATTTTTCCAATTTGAGTTTGACAAAGTACTATTAAAAACGTCATATGCAAGTTGGTGTTGCATACTTGACGATAAAAACAACTTACCTATTCTGCTATTTAAGATACCTTTCAATTTTATTTTTTTTAATCTTTTGGGGCCACAAATTTAGGATTTGGAATGACTGGAGTTGGTCATGGGTTGGTCCATTATTGGGCGAACTCTCTCCATTATTGTTCCGTTACTTAAAATCTCTTTACTCTTTACAAGAGGGCTTGTGTTATAGACATGATTTGTTGATTTTGTTCATGCTATTTGCTTGCTGCTTTTAACTTCCTTTTTATCGTCATGCTTATATCATGGCATCGCTGTGGAGCAAGCAACAATCGCGTTCCATAATTGAAAAGCGTATGGTACTTTCATACTTGTGAGGGTATTAATCGATTTTCCCCTTTTTGCTTATTTATTGATTTAATCCTTGTAATCTAGCTGTGATTTGTAATACAAATGTGCTATGCAATTTCTGTGAAACCATTTTTAAGGCTCAAGATTCAGTGCTGATGATTCTGAAATATATTTTAGGTGATCAGCCTCGTGCAGTTGGAAAAAGGACACCTCGAATTCCTATTTCAAGAGTGAGTTACGTTTCGATGAAAAAGGGTCAAAGTTCAGAGAATGATGCTAATGAAGAAGAGGTAGCTCATGTTGCTGCGCTGGCATTAACAGAGGGATTTAGGAGAGGAGGTTCTCCTCAAAATTCTTGTAGAAGAACAGAAGACATCAAGTCATCACCTATTCAAAGCTTGGATACGAGGGTATATAAAGTACATTCATCTGATTATTTGGTTGGTATTGATTCATTTTCTGTAGCTTCCAGTATGATAACTTTGGTATTCTTGATTGGATTCATTTTTCAGCATATGGAAGGTTTTGGCACTGTTGAAGTTCATCAACAGGGGAAGAAGTTTTATGGAAATAAAGAAAAAGTTGAAGATCTTTCAAATGGCCACTCTGATGATGGTGGAGAAGCTTGTAGTGGTACTGAAGGACCAAAAGTTAATGCTAAGACACAAAATGATATTGAAGGGTCGAATGCTGAAATTGGTGAGACCTCTCTGCAGGATCAAAAGAAGCAAATTGACAAAAAATTCTCTGGCGGTAATTTCTCTCTCTTTCTTTTTTTCCCCAATTTTAGATGCTATGGAGAGAATCCAAACTATATTTTATTTAGTTCTTATTGTAGCTTGTCTTTTTCTCTCTTAATCACTCAGTATGTCTCAGATTGTTGACTGTAGGATCATACTGTTCTATTTTCTAACAAAAAATTACAATTTTTTTTATTTATCTTCTCAAAAATTTTTTGAAACCAGTCTTACCGTTCCTTTTTCTGACAAAAAATGAGAAGCATATTCTGACAAAAAATGAGAAGCATACACATGGAACTGAGTAAGGTTATGTAATTGGAAAAGTACAATTCTTCAATTTATAAGATGCATCAATATCGGAATAACTATAAGGGATGACCTTATATTCATAGCAAAGTCACAATTGAAATTTCATTTGTGTTATGGGTATATGGGCCCTAATTGTAACGCTTTAATGATGTCCCTGAGGATTGGTATGTGAATACCATTTAAAGCTATCAACCACAAGTACTCCTGACAATTTTTATTGGGTTTTTGGGCCTGCTTCCTTGCATTTAGATATTCTTTGTTTGGGAATTAACTTGTTGAAAATTATGATAGCTCCTGTTTGTAAGCATTTGAACTGTAAACCTTATGATTTGAGCTGTTATAGAGTTTGTGAGATTTAGACTGACTTGATAATTAATATAGTTTCGCATGAGAATGCACTTATATGATTTTCCTGTTAATTCTAAAGGAAAGTATCATTTTCTTTATCTTCTAAATTTGACAATTGCATTGGAGCATCAATTTAGCCAACGACTTGGCTTATAATTTTGGCGACTTCTATTTCTATCACGTTTCAGAGCACAACTGTAAATTTACAAACTTGTAGAATTTTTATTGCTATGGGATCTTCTATATGCATGAATTTATTTGGTATTTTTTACATTGTTTTGAACTATCTGTTTGTTTACTATACAGATGAATTCTCAGCATTGGATGCACTGCATGCTTTGGCTAACATTTCTGTGATGGAATCTGGTAAGTGTTAAAATTCATGTGTGAAGGTAACACAGTAATCTTGATATACAAAGTGTCCTTTATCTACTGAAAAAAATTTATAGTATTTTACCTAGAGGTGATTGAATTAGACCACCATCACAATAAGATTCTCATCCTCTTATTTCAAATGACGATAGCATATAATGTGTTAATTTGAATTTTTAATGATTTTTCTCTCTGGCAGAATCATCTGTCCAGTTGAATGAAGAAAGAACCTCCCTCGATATAGACAGCAAATCTACAATACCTAAAGCTACATTAACCAGCCGTCGTAAAGACAAAATTAAGCTTCCAAGACGCAAAGACAAAGTATACAATGCAACAAACGAAGTTGAACATACCAGCTCAAGGAAATCTAAGCTGGGAAAACCCTTGGAGGCTTATGCTAAATCTATCTCTGAAAGAAAGTCACTTCCTCATTCCATAGTTCACAGTAATAGTAATAACAAGGCATTGAAAAGAAAACACCATTGCATGATATCAAAGGTATTATGATGCCTTTCTAATTGATTTATTTCATTTTCTTTGTTAGTTAGATAATTATGGCTGAATTCTATGGAAATATGGTAAATGTCATTCTTGTTGCAGGCACCAAATGGTGAAACATCCATCAGGTCACATCAGGACAAACAATTGAAAGCTGAGGTATGCTGACTATTTATTTTACAAAATCTTGGCAATTGTAACTATTTCATCGAAGTTAAATTTTCTGATATTTGGTCCTAGATTGACATTCCATTTCAGGATGGTGTAGATAATAGAAAAGCTTATTAATGTTGACATTGAATTCTATCATACAGCCAAGTGGCTCTTAAAATCCTGTTGCACTTCCAGTTTATGGATTAGCTACTCCATGTATTTTTGAACTGAATTAAACTTGTTAAGGGCTTGCCAAGACTCATCACTGCCTATTAGACTGAGTTTCTAATTTTGTCTTCTAAACTTGAGAGAATGTAGGATGCAATTATTATGGTAATCTTTCAAAGGTTGAAGCTATAACTGTTATAAAATCTTGCTTTGCGATTTAGTAGGTATACGAGTTGTGGTGATTCTAGCTCATGCAGCAAAAGGACAAAATAAATCTGAGAGTCCAGGACAAATGTGTTTAGTTTGTAATGAGATCACTAATTTGAAGGGTTTTTCTTATATTCATGGAGAGAAGAATTTAAGCACTTGTACTATAAGTCCTCTTACATGTGAAAACTTATTCAGCTGTGCATTCAGTTATTTAAATATGTACTCGAATCTATTAGGTCAAATAGAGTTGCATGATCCATTTGTTGAGGTGAAATTTTTTTCTTTTTTCCTTTGGAAGTTGAATTTATATTTAAAATTTTTTATGTACTTGAAATAGGTGGAAGACAAGGAGATTATGTCCGCTCTCAAAGTGAAACAAACATGCCGAAATTCTTCTGTTTCAAAACAAGTGAAAGCAGTGGTGGGAGTATCAGAGGGTTATTGTACTGTTGACGAGAAAGGCTCTGCAAGTGAAGTAGCGAAATCAATAACGGAAGTTCCCATTTTGACAGATGTTAGCTTTCCAGTGATAAGAACAAGCAGACGGAAGATGGGTCTAAAAAAGGCACTTTTCTCAAAAGATGGAATTTCTTCTGAGAACATTCTGAAAAATCATGAATTTAGACACTTCATTACAGCACAAGACATCCCACTCCTAAAGGTAGATACTTTTGTATACTTGTCTGGTTTTCTCGTTGAAGTGAATTTTGCTTATGCATTGTTTTCATTCTTTTTTTTTTTTTGTGTTACAGGAAAAACTTTCATGCTGTCTCTCATCTCCTTTGGCTCGGAGATGGTGTACATTTGAGTGGTTTTATAGTGCAATTGACTACCCTTGGTTTGCCAAAAGGGAGTTTGTCGAATACTTAAATCATGTTGGACTTGGGCACATGCCAACACTAACTCGTGTAGAATGGGGTGTCATAAGAAGGTCTATATTATCCGTAATTATGTTTTAAGCACACAAATCAACTGTTATGTCTTCTGAAATGGTAGTGAAAGTAGTTCTCAAAGTTTATCTATTTGTTGCAGCTCCCTAGGCAAGCCACGAAGGTTTTCTGAAAACTTTTTGCTTGAAGAAAGGAAGAAACTGAAACTGTACAGAGAATCTGTGAGAAAACATTATACAGAGCTTCGTACTGGTATTGGGGAAGGACTTCCAACAGATTTAGCTAGACCCTTAACTGTTGGACAACGAGTAATCGCCCTGCATCCAAGAACAAGAGAACTCAAGGATGGAAGTGTTCTCACAGTTGATCATGATTGTTGTAGGGTTCAATTTGACTGCCCTGAGCTGGGAGTTGAATTTGTTAAGGTAATTTATATTCTTAACTGAATCATCTTAGATTTCCTATTGCTGCTTATTTTTCATACTCAAATATTTTTAGTTGTTTTCTTTTCTTCAATGGACTAGACATATTCATCTCTCTTTATGTACCATGACACTGTGTCCCAGCTGGCATTATATGTTGAATGTGGATATAAGATATTATGGAGCTTTGGTTTTTTTGAGGACTTTTTAAGTTCTATAACTATTGGTTTACCAAATGCCTTATAAAGCATTCTGATAACTGGTTTGCCATGAACTTGGTTGTTGATTTCTTGAACTGTTTTTTGTAGTCCGTATGAGATAGTTGTATGGTAGTAGTACTCGGAATTGGATCCTTTGTTGTCCCTTGCGATTTTTATAATTAAGCAATTTCTTTTTGTTTAGGAGGCAGTGATGTTTTTAGTTTTTACAGACATCACTCGAATAAATGTTCCCTTCGTTTGCGTATTTGTGCTCTGCTGAATGATTATTTTGTCTTTTTCTTAAAATTTGGTGATTGTATTCCAAGTTATTCTTGTATTTGATGTTGCGCTGCAAGTAAAATTGTGGCTATGAAATCAGAATAATCTTCCAACAAATTAAATAATTCTTTCAATTTCAATTTCTTTTCATTTCGCTTTTCCACAGCTATAACATCCATAACTGACTTAGCTTTCTCTGCGTAGAGAATAACTTGAAATTTGTTGTTACAGGATATAGACTGCATGCCTTTAAATCCAGTAGATAACATGCCAGAATCTCTTAGGAGAAGAAGATTCCCTTTTACATATAATGAAGAACAAGCGAATGGGAATCCAAATATTGGAGGCTTCACTACTTCCAGACAAGTAGAGAACTCATCGACTCCCAAAAATGTGATGGCAAATCAGGTATTGGTTGGAAAACTTATCCAAATTGATTTTATATAGTGGTTTCTAACTTGTCACCTATTAAGTTGCAGACATATTGCATTAAGATATTTATGCTTTATATATTTTAAAGACAATTTATTAACTTCTATGCAGGTCCTTACAAACCATCATCGAACACAAGCATCATCCATTGACATTATCAATTCTCAACAAATACTCCATAGCCATCCCTCTGCACCAGCACAGCTTCGGGAAAAGGAAGTCTCTATACATGCTGCTCCTGAGCTGAATTGCACTGATAATAAGGTAAATAAATGTATTAGTCATATATTAAACTGTTAACATTCAGAGTTTCTTCTGACAAGGTCATCTGATTTTCAATCAATTTTTACTGTCTGATTTGACATCATGAGAAACATGTGACGACATGATTACTTGTTATTCTCAAAGTTGTTTCTTTTTTATGTTTTGGATTCTTTGAGCCTTCAATCGGTTTGTTGTTCCTTGTAGAACTCCTCTGCTTTTACAAATTCGAGAAAACACGGCACGCACCATATCCTGCCTCCTTGGCTGAATTCTCCTGCAGCCAGTAACAGCTCATCTGGTGTTTTTCTGAGTTCTCGTGACAGCTTGGTTTCTGAAGAATCAGAATCTACTGTGGTCGATATTGTTAATGGCTCAAAGCAGAGGGCACAAACAATGATAGACATAGCTGTTCAGGTACCTGCCGATTGATGATGATTCAAATTTGGCCAATTGGGTGCTATTATGTTATATAACCAAATCCTAGCTTTAATAGGATAATCTATTTTGATGCAATGTCAGGCTATTTCGTTGATGAAAGAAGGGGAAGATGCTTTTGTGAAGATCGGAGAGGCTTTAGATTCCATTGATCAACGGCGATTAACAACCCCTGAGCAGGGTAGCCAGAACATCGCATCGTTTCCTCGCTCATTCGACTCACAGGCGAATAATAGCGCAAATGAACCCAAGCCACATAAAAACAGTGACAACATCGAGTCTTCTATCCCTTCAGAACTAATATCATCATGCGTTGCTACTCTGCTCATGATACAGGTAAGCAACTCTGAAATTTGTTGCGTTTGCCGAAAGAGAGCCTATGTTTGTTTCTGCTGTAAACTTTACTATTTAATTGTATGCAGACATGCACAGAACGGCAGTATCCCCCAGCTGATGTGGCACAAATCATAGACTCGGCTGTTACGAGCTTGCATCCTTGTTGTTCCCAGAATCTGCCGATATACAGAGAGATTCAAATGTGCATGGGCAGAATCAAGACACAGATCTTAGCTTTGATACCCACCTAGGTCAGAATTAAGATGCCAGCTCTTGTATATGTAAATATGATGCTAGATAAAATCCTTTAAATTTAGTTCTAATTTTTCGTTGTTAGTACTTGATAGCAGTTGTCTGGCACCCTTAGTGTCGTCTTCTCTGCCAACCCCCAATTCTTAATGAGCAAATTTTGACGTTGTTCATTGGATTTGAGCTTAAATAAATTGATCTATCTGAGAGGCTATAAAGCTAATTGTATGATGTGAATTTACTTTTGATTTTTATGTTTCATTTGATACGTTCCACATATGATTCCAGATTTTAGGATTAGATTCTCCATATATGCACAAGTAAATACGGAGCAAATGGAACGGTAAAAGGTGATTATGAATTGGTAGGGTAGGAAGTGGGTGTTGTGATGTGATCAAGCTCATTTTCAGTTGACTTCAAGTACTTTGATTGAAAACTTAGTGGTCGTGCTCAATCATTCCATTAATCAGTCGAGCTTTAATCCTATGTTAAGTGAGGTTTATTATATGTATATTTCAATGCCATGAAGTTCCGTTAATATTTAACAAGTGCATATTTTTTGAAATAGTTTCCTTCCATGTAATTTTAGGGCTACCTCTCCCTCTACGTTTATTATCTGTCTTTAAATTCTCACACTTCCGCTGAAGCATTCCTTCGCAAGTCTTCATAGCATATGATCATACACCTTAATCATCATTCTCTCGGTTTATCTTCAATATATGTTATCCTAATTTTTTGACGGATGCATACATTCCTAATCCAATCCAGTCTTGTATATCTACTTATCCATTCATCCTTTGAATATGTAACATTTGCTCACAAGCGAGAAAGATAGGTTGAATAATAGTTTTTTTGAGCAGGGAACACGTGATTTTTTTTTCCCACAAAAACATTATAAATTCCATCAGAATTTAAAACATTACACAGTACATGAGAGTTTTTTTTTTGGATTTGTTATTATTGATAAGCCAAAAACGATTAATAGTTCTGATAAATCATTTAAAACTATTATAAAGTTCCCAAATACCAAAACTACTTCCATAACTTTGTATTTCCAAAAAACAAAGAAATGATTTTCTTGTAACATGGATTTTCTTTTCTATCTTTTTTTTTTATCAAACTTGCACCATGGATTTCTCCTATAACTAACAGAATTCCAAGGTTACTATTAGGTTATTTTAGAAGCAATCTAAAGGTTGAGGTCAAAATTAAGATTGCTATCGCAGTTGAACTTAGAAGGCATAATATGCAACTAGAATAGAGTGCCACTTGAACTTAAGTCGCACTTTTAAGCCTCATTTCTATTAGTTAGCACAAGACATGGCAGGTGCTCCAGCTAGCAGCACGATTGACACTAATTGGGTTATATGAAAAGGGAGAAAATTTGACTTGTCAATTTACAAATTCATTTTTGCTCTCTGAATTTTCTAGCCTAACATGAAAGCGGCATAGGCTCATAAATACGAGATCTCTTCCAATTGAAGAGACTAAAAAGCAACAAAAAAATAAAGGCCCCTTCCAATGTTGCGACAGATACTTAGCAAACCATAGCCAAGGCCTGAGGCTAACCAATAAGGAATCTGAACACATCACTCAATGAGACGATCCCTTCTACTCGCTTGCTTCCAGCCTCCACAATCAAGAGTCTCCTCACCCCTGAAAAAGATTATGCCATAAGTAATAGTTTGTGAATCATGAAGGGTCGAAATCATGATACAACATGTCACAGCAGTTCTGGTTCTGGGCATAGTACAGGGGTGCGACAACCCAGGGTCCATGACCAAAAGGTCCAAAACTTTTATTATATTTATATGTATGTGTAAATTTTTTAAAAAAATAGAATTTATTTGATGTAAATGAGTTAAATTTATAAGCTACAACAAAAAAATTAAGGAGCCTTACCATATGAAATAAACTTTAGGAACCTCATTTTACCCTTGTTTTTTATTTCGCCCAGGGGCCGAAATGTCGAGACTGGCCTTGGTTACTACAAGTAGATTGAAATGATAAATGAACTAGTATGGCAGTACCTGGATTCGCTAACCGCTCCATTACTTTGTGCAAAGGGTCAGATCGCAAACACATCTGACATCTTTGTCCACTGTAGATTCCATGTGGCGAATTTGCATCCTGTCCCAGTTGCAATGCCTAACAGAGTAGAGAAAGAAAGACCGGAACTAAGAGTTCTATTTATATACATGAGTTACTGCCAGTGTCAAAACATTTGTACTATTGCATACTCAGGTTGTTGCAAGCGAAACAAAACAAAAATTACCTGATGAATACTAATTTCGTCAAGATGAATCTGTGCATAGGCTTTATCTTTGGCCAAAGCAGTGATATCGCTACAGAAGTGACCAAAATGAAAAAGAAAAACGGACAACAAAAAAAAGTTGTCACATTTAGTCACTGATTCAGAAAAAGTAACTAATGGTGGGAAAAAGTGAAAATATGTACCTCCTTGAGTAAATGTCAAGGAGCGAATCGTTATCATCAACTATAGGTATGGAACTGACTTCAGCTGCAATAATTCATGTGATAAATTAAGATGATACAAAAATAATCAGGAAGTCCTGATATTTTCTTATCAATGTCAATTACCCTGAACTAGCAATGATAGGGCGTCCCCAAGAGAAGCATTTGGCCGCAACATAGCAAACGGTCGTACATTTGATTCACCGATTTTTGGAACCCAAGTCCCCAAAGGAATAGAACAAATGGGTTGTTGGAGAACAGGTAAGGAGCTAGCAGAGTGTCGAAACTGCCTGCAGATGCCTGAAATTTAGTTCCATATGTTAGTAAACAAGCTATATAGGACATGTTTCGCATTGCCGACAGAGCTGCTTCTGTCACGAAAAGTTACAGTAACAAATTAATAGTAGAACATATTTTGTCAATGAACAAAAGACTTTGACTCTAAATTTTAATTAATTAGGAACTGTTTGCTATTGATTTCTAGAGCTATTCGGGGAAGCAGCCTGGAAAGCTCGAAAATGTAGCTTGATGGGAAAGCAGCCACGGAAAGCAATCCCATAACTAGCCCATCATATAACGGCAAAGATATAGACCAAGAAGGCTTACATTTAAGAATTCCAGACAGAGAAGCAAGATGTAGCAGCTGAGGAAATGCACCATCCCGTGTTGAAGAGTGAACAACAGGAACTGTGGATATGCTGTTTTGCAAAATTTTCAAAGCAACATCTTTCAAGTTATCATATGGGCCAGCCTGTATTTACAGCAGAGGTTACTGATAATAATCTAGGGATAGAAGAGACACAAATGACAAAAAATGAATCAAATTAGAACGTTTGATTGGAGGACTTCATCTAGGCTGAGAATTCTTTCAAATTAACTTACTTGAACTATTCGTCTTGGATGTGCTTTCCCACTTCCATCAATTTGCCTTTGAAGATGCATTTTTCCTTCCTTCCAAGCTGATATAGTATGTGATTCTAATTCCTCCTCCGTCAAATTAGAACCGTGATTTCCTAGCTGAAATCCATGGCTTCAAAAGTGTTAAAGATCTCCAGTAATACAAACGAAAACATAGAGACTGGTTAACGAAAAAGAGTTGATATTAAATGCATGATTCAAACTTTCAGAAGAACAAATGGCAGAGCCAGTTCCGCCAAGTTAACATATACATGCGAAGCTATAAAATACTGAAGAGAAAGTCAACTGAATCCCAGGCAAAAAAGTCGACTGCATGTACAGTTGACTAGTAGTCTTGTTCTAACTACAGATTGATTACTTGTTCTAACTATTGCTAGAGGTAAGGTATGAGATTGACTAAGGTATGGGTTTGGGCATAGCCGAGGCATGGGTCGTGTTTGGATGTGTCTATGTAAAGTTTGTATATATATGTGTGTTTGTTAATGAATAAAAATCAATATATTATAGCGCAATGTAGTCTCTAAGTATTTTCACACAACCTAAAGAGTGTGTTGGGGCTTGGAAGAGTTGACAGACACTTTGTTATTAAGAAGCCCCCAAGATTGTGTGTGTGTATGATTTCACCCTATTGCCTAGGGACTAGTGCATGCAACCAGATTACTATTCTTGATTATTAGATCAAATATGTCAGTTTTTCAAAGCTGGAAGCACGATGATTTTAGGTAATTTGCATAATATAGGGCTGCCCTTATTTTGATTGAATGACAGAGCCAGCTCACTAATGGATCATAGCTGTTTCAAACAACTTCTTGTGGCGCTACCTAATTGATATGATGATTTTGAGTAGAGCAGCTGAGGTTTTTAACTGGTTCTCTTTATATATATGTGTGTATGTATGGATATGTGCATGTGTATATTTATGTATTTTGTTCAAAAGGTGTGAACGAAATATATATGTCAACTGAAGGATAATAAGCAAATGCTTATTTTCTTGGAAAATGAATTATATTGAATTTAAAATTTAAATTCATGCATTTATGAACTTTCTATCCATGTAGCTTGGAGCAAACTAACTGCTACTGAGAGGAGCAAACGACTAAGAAATTGGTATGTTCTAGATAAATGGCATAAGTTCTGTGGCAAAAAATTGGTAATGTGGTATTTGTCTTTGTATACTCTGCTGATGGTGGATTTCATTCTCAACTTTAAGGTATGACCTGTTGATTGCTCATAAAGAAAAACTTGGGCAACTAATAACCTTAGAGCAAGGAAAACCTTTAAAAGAAGCCATTGGTGAGGTATGACTCTCAAACTTTAGCTTAAAATTTCACTAATTGGTTATTGTCTTGAGTACAAGCTGGTGTAAGTGGGAAATAATTGTCCATTCCTGATGAAAGAAGTGCTGCGAATGGCCAGGTGTAATTTAATGTACGTTTTTTTCATGGTCAAGTATTTACAACATTGAACTTATGATCTAATTAACAGGTTGGCTATGGAGCTAGTTTCATTGAGTTCTTTGCAGAGGAAGCAAAACGTGTATATGGCGACATAATCCCAGCAACTTTGGGTGATCGTAGATTACTTGTTCTAAAGCAGGTGCAGTAATGAATTCATTGCTATTTACTAATATAGAAGTTTTTGTCCGCTACTATGATTCACATCCATTTCTCACTAGAAAATCAAGAGAAGCCTCCTTAACTTTGTCTTGTTTATGATTTTTTAATGCAAGATATTTATGTACATTAAGATAACAAATCAATTACATTTTGTCGAAACTAGCTGTTGAATATCCTACATTCAGGAGTGAGAAATGAAGGTGTTTAGAATTACATTGGCCTTCACCTCCCTTAAAACTGGTCCCATTATTTTGAGCTTTCAAGAAATATATACTATAAAGTTGAAATTCATGATTACTGTAAGCAAGTGTTGTGTGATTAGCTAACAATTTATAGGAAACAATTTTGAAGCGGGCTGATCTTTATGGGCTGCTATTTTACTATTCCAAAGATGTGGCGACAATTGCCATACTTATTAACTTTTTAACTCCATGCGGTAGTTTTTTCCTTAAAGGTACACGAATATTATTTAAAGTAGAGGCATTTAATAAATAATTTGGAAGTATTTGTGGCAATTCATAATTCCTTATCCATAGTTTTCATAATTTCCATATGCAATTGAAGAATTGTGCCCCAATATTTTGCTGCAAGGTTGGTCTCTTTATATAATTATCTTATAGACTACATGTGTATGATGGTTTACAAAACTTGTTCCAATGGCATCAATCTTGGTGCCAAATGCCAATATGCTTAGCTCAATCTTTCCTTGTTGAAAGCTTATTGTATGGCTGTACTATTTTTTATTGCTAAATATATACGTTTTATGCTAGTTTTTATCATAATGGTTTTCATCTACATGTTTTAGCCTGTTGGTGTTGTTGGAGCAATTACACCCTGGAACTTTCCCTTGGCCATGATTACTCGTAAGGTACATTTAACTAAGAATGATAACACCAACTTTATTTTTCTGACTCTTGGAGATATGTGCAAGAGATCCTGATTAAGATGAAATGTTTTTTTTTTCCTTTTTCACCCAGGTTGGTCCTGCCCTTGCTTGTGGTTGTACAGTGGTTGTGAAGCCCTCTGAACTTACACCTCTGACAGCCTTGGCATCAGCAGAGCTAGCCCTTCAAGCAGGAATTCCACCGGTAATCACATTCAAAATTTCACATTGCATAGTGGATGTCTTAGTATTTTGTTTATGCAAATCTGAACCTAAGTGTTCATATTTGTTTTTCTAATGGTTTAATCTTTCATCTTTTAGGGTGTGCTCAATGTGGTAATGGGAAATGCTACTGATATTGGAGATGCTTTACTTGCTAGTTTAGAGGTTTCAAACCCAATATATTTCCGTCCTTTTTGACTTATTACATCAACATGTAATCTCACTGGTGAAGCAGATGTGTGATGGTTTGGTCACTGATGTGCCCTTGCTTTATGTTATCTGGTCCAGGTGAGAAAGATCACATTCACAGGTTCGACTGCTGTAGGAAAGAAGTTGATGGCAGGTGCTGCTGGGACAGTTAAAAGGGTATGCATGAAACATGACTTGTTTTAATGTCCATAACTATAAGTTAGATTCTTCAAATAAGGCTTATAGCCTTTTGCGTTAATATTGTTTAGGTGTCACTGGAACTTGGTGGTAATGCGCCCTGCATAGTATTTGATGATGCAGACCTGGATGTGGCAGTTAAAGGAGCGGTAAGTTGTCTTCTATGGATGAAAGAATTTTCTTTCTGTTTACATAATTTGTATCTTCGTGACTTGATTTTTATATCCTGTGACTATGATGCCAATGGAAATCATTAATTATCTACTTTATGTGACTGCAATTCATTCACTCTTAATATTTCTGATAGCATTGAAGACTTGTAATTGTTACTGAATCCCGTGATCACTTATTAGATAGTAGTAGGTGCACAAGGGAATTCTATCACAAGTGATTGTTTTTTTAAGTAGAAGTACAAATGCTATCAATCAACTGAGAATGGA
>CAOJBI010297916.1:0-11082 GCA_948277035.1 Euphorbia corollata
TCAAATTTTAATTACGTCATAAAAGTAGGTAAACTTGTCCATTTTAAACTAAAATTTTACAGTTTAGTAAAAAAAAATACAATAAACTTTAATAATAATTTTTAGGTTTTCCGACAAGTACAACTATTTTTTTAATTTAAATTTTTTGAAAAATCATAATAAAATGAAGGATTGCTGAAAATTATTCAAAATTTGATATATAATTCTTATATAATATAATTAAATTATAGGATTGTTCAATTGATTGAAATATCTTATGTGACATTATTATTTTAATGAAAAAATTATTTTTGTTACAATTTTGCTAACTTTTGAAACCACAAGTATCCATCTAAAAAATAATTTTCACAATGACTTTTTTACAAAACGGGCAAATCACGAAGCACGTTTTTTAAGTTTACAAAAAAAAATAACAAATCTTGAATGTTAATATAAGAAAAAGGTTAAAAAGAGTGGGAGGAACTAGATATCCCAGTTGCTCCATTATCCTTTTAATTTCTACTATTATATTAAGGTTTACATTTCTTCAATTTTTGTTTAATATAAGAAAGATAAATGTTATTATTATGTATTGAAAAAAACACCTATGATTTTTATTAAATGTAATACATAAAACACACTTTCTAAATTTTTACTTATCATCCGGCTCTGTTTTTTGTTTCGTCCATAGACCTCAATAACTTAGGAACGTGCCTCCTCGTACCATTATGTAGTTTTGGAACGAACATAAAGCAAAATAATAATAATTACTTGTGTCATACTTCAATCAACCATGTGTCAAACAAAGTCGAAGGAAAATAAGCTGATTCAAGTGTAGATGCCCTATTTTTATAGATTAAATTTTGAGAGCATCTTTAGTAGATTGTAGATTCTAGGTTAGGTAGCACATGAAATAGAAGTTCATATTGATGATGTGGCAATGATTTTAGAAATATACAATGTAAATTTATAAGATAGAATTAGTAGACATCATCGACTCATACTCGTAAAAATCCAGAATATTATGTATTAATGATTTTTGACACATCTAAAATTCAAATTTCGTCAGATTGCCCAACTATAACTATATGTTGTTATACAAATTACATGTATAAACTTAATAATTTATTAATACGGTATTGAATCTAATAACATTATATTTTTATAGTAACTGTTATACATACATACATACATATATATATAATTTAATTATACTTTCACATTTTATTTTCACTTTGATACAATAGTTCTCATAAAATTTTAGAAATAAATATTTATTTAAATGGTGTACTTAAGTTCCTAAATATTATTTACACACTACATGAACATGAAGAAAACATTTTTGTTAAATCCAATCAAACTCCAATCCAACCCATTTAATTAAACAATCATAGAGGAAAGAAAGAAATGCGACATTTACGAGTCCAGTTTGACAATATCGGACTTCCATTAAAATGAGAGTGAGACGTGCATTGCGTTGTGCGCTTCAACCAAAATGCAATATGCGTTATTTTCTTTGATAGATAAGTGCATTTAATATACTGAACCACTGATGGTCAGTTCCGCATTACTTTTCCAAAACCGGAAGCCGTTGATCATTTGACTTCATTTATCTGAAGAGCTTTGTCGCAACGGCTGCATAAAAGGGCTAAGACTCTGAAACTACTCCATCTGGCAAGCTAATCCTGCTCCCTCGTCCTCATCAAATTCTTGCTCAACACCTTTCACCTAAATATGCAGATTATTTTTTCTTCAAAAAAAAAAAAAAAATATGCAGATTATTTTCATTGACAGAAGGAACGAGATACGTAAGAGCAGCCTAGAGTTTAATCCCACAAGAAGTTCATCCATTACCACCAATGCCAATTTATCAAGTAAATTAAATCAACAGGGGATATTTTAGGAAATGATATCTCAAGAGTTCAACGAGAATTTCGACTTGCCAACCAAAAGTAAGGCACGTTGAACAGCAGATAGACCCAAAAATGCATAAATGACTCACACAAAACATGATCACAATCTGCATCTGTCCAAGCCTTGGTGGGTTAAATCCTTTTATAATTCTTTAAGGCACGACCAGGCGCTTCAGATCGAGGCAAACAACATCTCCAGGTTTGAAAACTCAGTTGCTTAAGAGAGACAGAAAAGAGTTAGCCCTCATCATGCCATGCTGTTCCTTTGTTCAACTTTCAAAGAGTTCAGGTAAAATCAGTTTCGGCAGAACATTCCAAAAACCAAGTTAGTCACGCCTATCCTTCTCTTATTCATGTACTCAGTCTTAAGTAGTTAGCTCATTTTACAGGCCAAATGTTAGTCTCGACCAGGACATTTAGTCCTTTAGTCCAAAGTTTAAGGTACTAAGACTCAACATTTCAGACGCGGGCTTCCATCACACTGCAAGTTCTGAGGTTAGTACTCTTTACTCTGTAGTTTTTCTAAGATTTGTCACTCATTTGTTTAAAGTTAAACTTAAACCAATACTGGCAGGACGCAGGACATCAATTCCTTTTGCCTTTCATTCCCTGAAATTTTTTGTGCGGCCACATTCAATTACATTTTTTATACATAGACTACTCAACATTTGCAGGAAGCATATACACCTTATATTCTAAATCTAAAACAAGGCGTCTCTTATTTCTTTCCACACATTAGAAATAAAAAAATAATCATTTGATCTCTTAATACTTCTGACACATAATGCATCAGCATAATCTATATTCTCGATTTTAGTGTGACTGACGAGCTTGGAGATCCATTGCATGCTCCTTGCATTTTCAGTTTAACTATTCCAGTTTATCGGAAGAGAAAAAAAAAAGACCCTGATAAAAGGTAAGAAAACAGATAACTTATCCAGTGCCCAATTCCCAAAATTAACCAAAGCAAAACCTACGGATCAAAGCCCTGGTATTCAATATCTCCACCATCATCTTGGACAGCTGGTCGAATACGAGTCTCCAGCAGTTCTTTTATCATTGCAACTGTTTCGGAGTCATCCTGCTGCACCAAGAAAAACATTATTACTGCACTGGAAAATTTGTATAAAGAATGAATTATTAAAGCCTAAGGGTAACTAAAATCATCAAATAAGTCATCCACAGTTCCAGTTCTAACCTCGTTCACTGATAAACTTCACAAATATGCAATACCAAAGGTATTTCATACCATCAGGTGTGGAAAATGGATGAGAACTTAGAGACAAGAAATCAGCATGCATGGCAGTAAATACTGCTCAGCAGAATATTAGAAGGAATGCAAGCTCACCTGGAATTTTGGAGTCAGCGTTCCTGATTTGTAAAATCTATGACATGCTTGGTTCATGCCTTCATGGAATAGAAAAGGAATAGAATATACGTTCCTTGTCTATTTCTATTCCAACATATAGTTGGATTTAAGCAAGGCATAACAACTCCATAGAATAGCTAGTCCATGAGAGGGAGAATGCATATTCTATTTCTAGGAATAGCAATTCCTTAAGCCAATGTTTTAATTTCCAGAAACACCCCTCCCTTAATTGAGAAACTAATTCTAAATTTATTCCAATTATATATAATATAATATTAGTCAATTTATTCCATCATACAAACATACAATTAAATACACCAAGGTAATACATATTCTATTCATTCTTATTCCAATCCTATGAAATAGCTCTTATATTCATTTCCACCATCCAAATGACACCCTAGAGTTTCAACATTAGGCAGCTTAATATTAAACACTGCTGCTGAAAAAAAAATTCATATGTAATGGTAAAGAAGTCTAAGACAAGTGAAATTCTTATACAAGGTTCCATAAGCAAAGAAAGTCTAAGAAAGAGATCTAGGCGAGTCTATATGCTGTTCTAGGTACTGTAAAGGTAATTTCATGTATCTCATGTTATCATTTCAGCTTTAAATTCTCCACACTTGAATGCTTCCAAAAGTAATAGTTACTCATTTTTTGTTGATTGCTTTCAATAGGGAACTTTCTATACTGAGGGAAGTAAGGCTCTGTTCTTTTCAATTGAAACTCAACATACTGAAACTAAACTGAAACTTAACGAAGAATAATTGTTTATATTAATAATAACAATATTACCTTAAAATATCATTATAACAATAACGATAATACATAATATATTAAGATAATATTACATTATGTATTTTAAAATAATATTATATTACGATAAAATTTATTAATAATCATTAATTATAATAAATAATTAAAATTATTATTACAAACTATCTTAATTATTATTAAATTTTCACACTAACCCATATATTTTAAATTAATATTCATTACGATAAAATTTATTAAGAATCATTAATTATAATAATTATTAAAATTATACAAGCTATCATATTATTATTATATTTGTATTTCTTAACATTGTTATTTATTATTTATATTAATATTATATATAATTTGAATCATTATCGATATTCAAAAAATATTAAT
The DNA here is from genome assembly GCA_948277035.1 of Euphorbia corollata. Classification (NCBI taxonomy): domain Eukaryota; kingdom Viridiplantae; phylum Streptophyta; class Magnoliopsida; order Malpighiales; family Euphorbiaceae; genus Euphorbia; species Euphorbia corollata. The sequence goes on from CAOJBI010297916.1 coordinate 4,417, forward strand.
TTAATTTATTTATTCACTAAAAGAAAACTATTTATTAAAATAATAATTATAATTAACTTTTTAAAAATATTATCAGCTATTATTTATTATTTAAAAAATTAATATCAATTAGTAGTATTGAATACTGAAAGTTAACTGAAACTGAACTAAAACTTTATTGAAACTTAACTTAAATTTAACTGAACTAAATTAACTGTTGAATAAGTCGAAAAGAACAGCGCCTAAGACTGGTTGGTATAAGATGCCAATGATATATGTCATACTTTTCTTTACCACTTTGAGGAAAATCATTCCATTTGGAATTTTTAGTCCGATCAACAGAAATTATTAAAATAGTTACGCATGTAGAGATCATACAGCACTATACTTATATAAATGTTGAAGTTTCAAGATTTTTAAAGCAAGAACTTCAACCAATAAAGAAATTAACATACCAATTACGTACCTCACTAATAGCTGTGTCCTTTGCACCTGCAGTTTCAGAGTCCGGAAATAATGGCTGACCAGAAGAATAGAAGTCCACAATAGCTGCAAATATTTCAGGCTTCAGGAAATATCAGGAAGCATCATCTGACTTTGTCACAGTAACAAAATCAGAACCAGAGAAAACACGAGTGATTCCTGATGAATAGAAAAAACAGTTAAGCATAATTGTTACTCATTTATCTGAAATCCACAAAGGATGCAGAGCCATAACAGAGAGTCAAAGACAATAATAATAACATTATCAACTTTGAAGAAAATCAAATAGGTTAGTCATTTAACTGCAAATCATATTGATGATAAAGCGAAAACTGCGCCATGATAACAGAGGCTGAGAGAAAATGCAGCCATGCAGCAAGATATTTTCAAATGCTTTGTTGATTTTTAGGCCATGTAAGACAAGTCTTAGTATTTTTTAAGTACCTTTGCTTTTCCTCTTCAGGTTTTGTTATCTTTCTTCTTCCATCTTCACTTTTAGGATTGGGTCAAATTATTCAGATCTTGGTCACAAACTTTATATAAAAAGTGTTCACATGAACAAGACAGCTAAAAAGTTACCAGGTCCAACTTTAATTCAATTAGATGAATTAATAATCCTTCAAAGAATTCTTATTTGCTACTGAACATTTTCAACAACCATCTAAAAGCAATACGCATTGATACAGGTAGAAGGCCCCTTTCAGTCTTCTCCAATTGAGTTTGAAAGCTAAAGAACTTCTTGTATTGAGCTGCAATTTTAAGTTTATTTAAATTGGAACACGTACCATGCAAGAACTTAAAGACAGGTAACCTAAGTAACAGTCCCATCAACGGTCAACCAGTCTGTATGTTGGTATGATGGCTTAAAAAATTTGCAACAAGGAGAAAAAAAGAAGAAAACATTGCCAATATAACGACCACATAAACTTGAATGAAAAGGTAGATCATTTCCCGTTCATAATAAAGGACACCATGAAAACAATAAAATAGGAAACAAGCAACAGATGGAAAATTTTCGATAGTGAAGGATTCAAAAACGAAAATCACAAATATTTATAGGCTATTGCATACATTGAAAATTATGGTGGCCTACCATCAATTCCATAAAGCCCTTAGCCAATGGAGAATTCAAAGCAGAACGGGCATTAGGAAAATCTGCACTTCCAAGTTCATCACTAGCTTTCCAGGGTAAAACATGAGTGATGATGGATTTGGTGTTGATTGAATTTGAATAAACATATTCCTCCTCTGCCCTAGGAAAGCCACCGACAAAACAAAACTAAACTTCATCAATTCTCACTTGAATTTAATGTTTCAAAGCAAATCAGCATCCCAAAATCTAGTTTGCAGGATTTGCAATATGAAATCTCACAGCATTCTGCAATCACACAATTCAGTAAACTTCATCACAGCATTTAATTCTCCCCAAAGTAATTTCAAATATCAAAAGTTTTTCTTTTCACAGAAACCAAACGCAATAAGAGCCTAATAAATACCTGATACATGATTCCATTGACTGAGGTTGCAAAGATGACCACAATGGTCTGAAATTAGAGACAGAGCCATTGCTTGCGTCAACCAAAAAACTCGAAATTGCTTTGATATAATTAGCATGTACAGCACGACGAGACATTATAGAGTAATTGCTATGAATTCCGACATGAGAATCTGATCTCCGTTGACGAAAATAGAGTTCGCGATATAAAACTCCCAAATCCCCTATAGTGATTGTTTCTGTTCTGTACGGTTTATTAAAGAGAAGTCGAATTCACTGCCAAAAATAAAATAAAAAAGAGAAGTCGAATTCAGGCTTTTAATGGTGACGGTACAATTTCGTAATTTACTACAAGAGTAAGGGCAGTGTCTAACAAAAAAACGCAGCACGCTGTGCCGTTTATGTGAAATGTATATAAAACCCTCATTTTTCTCCCTTATGCGCGAATCTAAAACCCTAACAGCTGCTTCACTCTACCTTTTCAACCACCAGCTCCTGCGCTCAATATAGAGCGTTGAACCAAAAATCGTCGCCGTCACCGTCGTTTTCTATCTCATCAGGTTTCATTTCACTTTTCTTTCTTAGATCATTCGTGATACAGCGAATGATTGTGTTTATTGTGTATGACAGTGATTGTATGTCTGTTAAGACCAGTAATTGTTTTTTCTTATTGCGTTTGTGATGTAGGCTTGTTGCACCATTAATTGAGAATTCTCCCATTTTGAATTCCCTAGGATTTTGTGAAACCGAATCAGTTGGCCATTCGGTTTTGCAATCAACGCAGTTTTTGCTTAGAAAGGATCTGGATCAATCATTACGCAGCCGGACGCTTTGTCAAGGACGATAGTTGTTCAGCTTGACAAACATAAATTCAAGTGGAAGTTTTCACCACCAAAGGGTACCGCCAGTTTGAGGTGTGATTTTGTTGTTCGGTACTTTTATTGCTTTTTTTGCGCGTATTCACTTATAAACAATTTGTACTGCAGTTTATGTTCTGGATTTGTTGGGATTTTTTTAGTTGCTTTATAACATTTTTGGCTTGAAGATGCAAATTCTTGTGCTTCTTGAATCTTTACGCTGTTGTTGGTTTGGCGTTTCCTTGTATGTTAATTCTAATTATGCTAAAAAAATTGGTCAAAAACCTAAGTCATGAGACATTTGTTTCGAGGAATGACGACTACATTAAATAGAATATGAATAAAAACATGAATGAGATATATGAGACTAATTGTATTGGATCCATCGTACCTATTCCACATCTCATGGAATAACTATTCCATTAGATGTGAGAATAGATCTTATTGAATAATTATTCCAATAGAGGTGAGAATAACTATGATGAATCCAATGCAAATAGTAAAGCTAATTTCACATTTCATTATTTTTTATTCTATTCTTTGGTCCATAGCATCACCTTAGAGTTTTTGAATTTTGAAATGCTGTTCTATTAACATTATTCCTTTTGAGTATCATTGCTTGCGAACCAATGCTTGTATATTCTGGCATTTGATGATTCAATTTGTGTGAAAGATGCTCTTTCACATTTTGTAATTTGAAATGCAAATACCCCAGATGCTTTCTTTGAGGATCCAGTTTTTTTTTTTTTTTTTGGGAACTGTAAAATAATCATGGAATCTTATTTTATGTAGAAGTGAATGGAAATGAAGTTATTTATTGTAGATCTTATTGTACCTGTCGGCCCTGTCCTTAATGGCCTGCTTGGAAACGAATGCTACTTATGTTCTATTTAACTGGATGGCTTCTGTTTGCCAACAGTGTTCCTCATCTTACAATTCTTACCCCCTGCCTCGCATTAATTGACTGAAGTGATCAACTTATGGCGCATTATATCTGCCAGTTATGCATGCATTCTTATAGTGCATACATGCCTGTTTCTATAGTTTAGCTGTTAATGTTTTGTATGTTGTGTAACAGGATAACAAGCTGATTTTAAGCTGTTCTTGGAGATTGGTATTGACATAATCTTCAAGACCTGCTGTAAACATTATGACTGTCAACTCTAAATTAAGGCTTATATCCTACTCTCAAGAGCTTGTGGATGGAAAGCCACTCCTTGTTTTCTCAAACTCTCTCCCAATCAAGGCTTCAAAATTTGAACCCGCTGGGCATGCATTCCATTCTGTTGTTCTGAAACTGCTTGGCTGTCACAAGGAAGAAGATGAAGGAAGTGAAGATCAGAAAGTGTCTGATGAAAAAGAGCAGTCATATATGCCATTTTCGGATTCTTATAGTACCAAAGGGAAAAAGAAACCTGGAAGCGGAGACAAGCAACAAGATCACTATGCCTTGTTAGGTTTAAGTCATTTAAGATATCTTGCCACAGAAGAACAGATAAGGAAGGCATATCGTGAAGTTGCTTTGAAATATCATCCTGACAAACAAGCTGCTCTTCTTCTTGCTGAGGAAACTGAGGCTGCAAAACAATCAAAGAAGGAAGAAATAGAGAGCCACTTCAAATCCATCCAAGAGTCATATGAAGTTTTGATTGATCCGCTTAAGAGAAGAATATATGACTCTACTGATGAGTTTGATGATGAAATTCCCAATGATTGTGCACCACATGACTTCTTCAAGGTGTTTGGTCCTGCTTTTATGAGGAATGGAAGGTGGTCCACAACCCAGCCAATCCCAACTCTAGGTGATGATAACACTTCTCTGAAAGAAGTTGAAAGCTTTTATGATTTTTGGTACAGTTTTAAGAGCTGGAGGGAGTTCCCACATGCTGATGAGTTTGATGTTGAGCAAGCTGAGTCTCGTGAACATAAACGGTGGATGGAAAGGCAGAATGCAAAGCTTTCTGAGAAGGCAAGGAAGGAGGAATATGCACGGATTCGCACACTGGTTGACAATGCTTACAGAAGAGATCCAAGAATATTGCGAAGAAAGGAAGAGGAAAAAGCTGAGAAGCAGAGGAAGAAGGAAGCCAAAATTATGGCAAAGAAGCTGCAGGAGGAAGAAGCTGCAAGGGCTGCTGAAGAGGAGAAGCGACGTGTAGAGGAGGAGCAAAAACGAGCTGCTGAAATTGCTTCACAGCAAAAGAAATTGAAGGAGAAAGAAAAGAAGCTTGTACGCAAAGAGAGAACTCGTCTTCGAAATCTTTCAGCTCCTGTTTTGTCCAAGCATTTGCTTGATCTTTGTGATGATGATGTAGAAACTCTTTGTCTCTCCCTTGACATTGAGCAGCTGAAGAATATATGTGATAAGATGGAAGGCAAAGATGTGCAGGATCAAGCGGAAGTGCTGAAAGATGCATGTGGACATAATCATGACCTTGACAGCAATAAAGCAGGTGAGAAGAAGAACTTGCAGCAGAATGGTTCTGCACAATCTAATGGAAGTGTCCCATTAAGCAGCTCTGAGAAGAAAGATAAGCCATGGGGAAGAGAAGAAATAGAGCTTCTGAGAAAAGGAATACAGAAATATCCCAAAGGAACATCTCGGAGGTGGGAGGTTATTTCAGAGTATATTGGTACAGGAAGATCTGTTGAAGAAATTCTCAAGGCAACCAAAACTGTCCTCCTTCAGAAGCCCGACTCTGCCAAAGCTTTTGACTCGTTTCTTGAGAAGAGGAAGCCTGCTCAATCCATTGCATCTCCACTGTCAACCAGGGAGGAATCGGTTGGTGTACTGGCTAAACAAGGGTCTGAAAGCAATGCGGTGAAGATGGATAATTCAGAGGAAACTTCTAGTAGTTCTTCAAGTAAAAAGAATCAGGATGAAAGTGTTGCAGATAACGTAATGTCTTCAAACTCAGACCAAGATGCATGGTCTACAGTGCAAGAAAGAGCTCTAGTTCAGGCTTTAAAAACGTTCCCCAAGGAAACCAATCAACGTTGGGAGAGAGTTGCAGCTGCTGTGCCAGGTAAGACTGTGAATCAGTGTAAGAAAAAATTTGCATCGTTGAAGGAGAGCTTCAGAAGCAAGAAAACTGCTGTTTAGACTGTTGAATCACGTTGAAGTGGAAGATAGACAGTAATACCTTTATTTTATTTAAGATCCATTCTTTTCCTTTCAGGATTAGAATTATTGAAGCTGTAGGCATGAAGAGATCATCATACTTGTCTAGTATTACCGTCTGCCTCTTCACAACCTGACAGATAACATGGTTACTGTTGTCATATTTTTTCCAGGTGGTAAAGCTATGATGGAAAGTTTTTGGTCCGTCTCGTTATGTTATGTGAAGTGTTTTTTTTTTATTTACTGATGCATAACGATACAGTTTTTTTTTCCCCATTGTATTACTCTGAGACTGAAGTTAGTCATGTTGGTTGCATATGTGGATGAGTTCCATTCAGAAACATAGTAAACTTAAAGATCATTTTATATTCTCTACCCAGATCCTGATGTCTTAGAGACCAATTCAATGCTCTGTTGGCGGAACTGAAAGTGCAATACAATGACCCTGAAAAGGCCAATTTTGATATTTGATTGGGTTGCATCATATGTTGAGGGATGGAAATGATTCGTTGATAATCTATGACAAAAATGACTGAGGTAGAATTCAGATAAAATCAGTTAAAAATCTTATTAGCTGAAATAGTATGACATTAACACCCTGTTTGAACTGGCCGTAATGTTTGGTTTTGTTTGACGGCTTATGTTTGTATACAAGTCGTGCAATTGCAACAAATGTTATTTTCTATTCAAGTATGTAACTAGTCTCCACAAAACGTAATTGGGCGACGCGA
>CAOJBI010297997.1:0-13303 GCA_948277035.1 Euphorbia corollata
GTGATTCATAAATATTTTGAAGTATAATAACATTATGAAGATTCTATATAAGTAAATAATTGCGGTTCTTCCATAAAAAAAAATTGCGGTTAGGTTCTAAACTGATTAAGACCCTGTTCTCTTGCACTACAATTCAATTAAGTTAAGTTCAGTTAAGTTCAGCTATGTGTAGTTATAAATTTATACTGAAATAAGTTCAGTTCAGTTAAATTCAGTTAAGTTCAGTTCAGGTTTCAGAAGTTAAAGAGAATAGGGCCTAACATTCTTAAGACAATGTTTAAATTAAAGAATTCCCGTCCATATTTGGAAAAACAAAAGGAAATAGGCCTCCACTCCAACAAGGAAAATAGAGTACAGTACATTTTCACAAAAAGAATGGGCAGTGCCTGCTGCCCAACTGCACTAAGCTAAAAAAAAAAAAGAGAGGGAGAGAGAATTCTATACCCAAATACATTCACCAATTTGGTCTTTAGCTATTTTAACATATCACCTGGCTTCATTCCTGGAAAACTATTCCCTATACAGTATCTTAATCACACTGTGTTAGTAATTTCTATCTATGTACATTCAAAAATAATATAAAAAAAAAGCTTCTGAAAGCCAAAAAACTTATCCTTCAACCACTTACAAATACCACAGCCATGACTTTCCACTTCGTGCTGTCTGCAGTTTCAGGTGTGGTGGTATTCAAGGGTCATGACGATCCATCCAAGCATTACTTTGACGAAACCCTCACCTGACCTTGTATGAATCGTGTCAATCATCCCTGCCACTCCAAGAATAGACCCACATTAGTCACTTCAATAGTCTCTCTTTTTCTCACCCTCTGTTAAATGAAGCCCTCAAAATCTCTCATCTGGTAGAGTCCAGGAAACCAAATGCCCGTCCAAGTCCCCACTCAATAACTGCTTCAGGTCATTTGTGAGGTGCAGGGCAGTTACAGCTTGCTTATGAAATTTTAACACCTTGTGGAGAACCAATCTGTACTCTGGCACCATATCGCCTAATTTTAACCCACATGTTGGATTGATAGTCGATCTGTTTTGGGCACCACTCTCGTGGCTGGAGTTGTGAACCATTTGCCATACCTTAACAGCCCCACTCTGGTGCCCAGTCACGTACCAGTTTGTGTCCTGCCAATCTGAAAATGTGCTGCTTGTCACTGAGAGAATAGAATCAGATGGCAATTGGGATGTGTTAATCACTGCAAGGCATTCTCCATTGACACTCCAAACAGCAAGAAGAATCCCAGCAGCTGTTACAATATCCCCAGTCAAGTCATTCACATAAATTGCTGAAACCGGCACTGGAAGCTCTGGCAATTGCCTCACAAAAGCTAAAGAGCTGAGGTCCCACACAATAACAGTGCAATCATCAGATCCACTCACAATCAACATGTATGGCTGGCTAATATGAAGGCAAGTGATTTTGCTGATATGTCCGCTAAGTGCCTTGGCTAACTCCAGATGTTGCAAACCACGGGGGCCAATGTTGCCGATTCTCCAAACAGAAACTAACCCATCATCAGCACCAGTAACCAATACTTGACCATCATGGCTAACACCAATGCACTGAATCTGATTACCACCATGAAGATTCTCATGTGTTGAAAGGAGTCTGTCTTGGTCATAACTGATAAATCTCAAGCTACGATCTGGAAAACCCCATGCCACATATTTGGTATATGTTCTAGGTTTAAGTAGAGTGCTCATCCCAGCAACAAGAATTTTCTCATTCGCAGTAATTATTTGAGTTATGGCAGAAGAGATCTTGCGAACTTCATGTGGAACAAGATGGGAGGAGAACTTGAGTGGATGAGGTGGAAGCCTTCTGTCAGGCCGCCTTTTCCCATGGGGTTTGAGGAACAGTTGCTTGGGTGTCTGCCCAAAGTGGTTAATTTGTGCCAAAATGGAGGCTTTCATTGCAGGATCTGTAACTGAGTCTATGTCCACACTGCCTTCATATGTGTAATGATAGAAAACATTAACAGCTTCTTCAGCAGCCTATCAATCATAGACGTACTGTGTTACATTCATTAAAAAAAAAGAACTGTAGATGACATAAGGAAGAGAATGGGTAGCATTTAGTCATCAAACAGATACATATTCTAAAATCTTCAAGAAGTTTTTCTTTCTTTCGTCGTACAGACATACACACACATAGAGACCAGGCAAGCAAAAACTATTTGCTTTGTGTTTGTTTACGTACAGATGGGGAAAGTTAAAATGGAAGATCATCAGAAGAGGTTATTTCTTCATGCATAGCACAAAAGACCAAAACTAAGCTAGTCCGTAGCTTCTCAGGCATATCAAAACTTTAGGAGTCTTAACCAGTTGCTAACCAATAATCAAGATCCAAGGATCATAGAGAATTCAAGGCAGTAAAAAACATGAACACACATACTGCAGAACCCCATTGTATTTAATCTTTTCTTACAAAGCAGAAGTTGCTCAATGAATAAAAAGCGGAAGTTATCTTGTAATGTACAGTAGTATTGAAAACGCACCTTCCCTCTTTGTTTATATCCAAATATGAGGTCAATCCAATGATGCAAATTTTCAGAAACATAATCAGATTCCAAGGCTTCCCTATGTTTCCTAACGAATTCTCTAGCACTGCCTTTAGCCCAAGGAGGCAATATTACATCACCAACCTGAAAAGGTATCAACAACATCTTAAGTAAACCAACGTGGATGGCTGAAAGAGAGGGACCTTTGCGCATAACAAATGGTTCACCCAAGCAAAAAAGAAGTCAATCATATTGTTCATACTTGCAAACGAAGAAAAAAGGAAACTAACCTTCTCTCCTGATTGTTTCTCACCCAAGTCAAGGTTGAACCTATTCTCAAGCAACTCTGGCATGTAGAAGAATTCTGGAATCAGTTCTTTAACATCAGAAGTGTTTCCCTTCCCAGCAGCACTTGACCAAGTGTCTCTAATACTATTGAAAAGGCGATCAGCATGATCAAATTGCCCTCCTTGCAGCTTCTGATTCTCCATGCTAAATGGTGGCAGTCGTAAAAGATAGAAGAGGACGATACCAGCACTAGAATAATGTGAACCATAATGAAATTTTGGGACCTCTGGATCATCCCAGCTCTCATATCTAAAAAGAGAAAATAAGCAAACGTGGGAAGAAAAGTAAACAAGCAGTGAATAGAAATCATGAAGGATTCTCTGACTCTTACCTTTTCCTAAACTCCTCTTCACCCTCCGGTGTCTGACAGCCTACCGGTTTGTCAAGCTTCCTAAATGTTTTGGGATTGGATAAATCAAGAATTTCACTCTCATAGTCTGCCAGAACCCATGGGAACACTGGATATTGTGTAAGATCACTATATCCCCGTCCAGCCAATGTGTTGAGATGCATGAGGTATTGGAAATTGCTAATTTCTCCATTTTGCCACCTTTTTGAGAAAGATTTAGCCACCAACTTAAACAACCGACTACCCTCATTACTTTCTTGTTTATTTGACCCAGATATTGTAGTATCCAACCTGCAAGGACAACGAAAATCATGACACAAGCAATAATAAGTACCAAAAAGAGGTTGATGAAGGTGAAACAAGATTTATGGAAGACACTCAAAAACCAATTATAAGCATACAGTTAATGAATAAGCAAATAATGCAGAAAAACTTCTGTGCTGGGACATTAAAACTTGGACACAGAATCGACTAACCGATTCAGTTGCAATTGCTACATATTTCTTATTTAATTCTTCAGAAAGGAGTTTGAATAGGAGGACCACCTCAGCTTCTGATTGCTCACAAGATATTTGAGAATATACTTTTTTTTTTTGCAGCTACCGGATAGCAAACATTTTGAAAATTAAAATGCATCAAACCCATCAGAACATCGAATGCAGTTCTAGAACAAAAATAACATTTGAAAGTGATAAGTATGCTTAACATCAGAAGCAAGTAAATTCTTACATGCTATTTCTTGGAAGATTCATTGCAACCAAATTCTTGAAGACTTCTTCTCTTTCTTTTTTATGGAAGACAAGAAGGTCATTGCACCCATCCATGCTAAATATCTCAATTGCAACAGGACGGAGTTGGTAATCACGTTTTAAGAGTTCATGCACACTATTAAGCTTCCACATGTGCCAGAGATGAGGTAGATTTCCACTAGTACAGATTTTCTCCTTCCCCCATGCCCCACCATTGTAGGCCCACGCTCTTCCTCCAGTGCATGTCTTCACCACTGTACCCCAAGATGAAGCAGACTTGGATTGGAAATCCACACTGCCAGTGAATTCTTTTTTTACCCCCAAGGCCTGGTCAATTACAGAAAGTTCATCTTCACCTTCCTTTTCACAAATGCACCCAGAATCGTCAATATAAAAATTCTCAATTATGTATAGACAAAGTTCCCCTATCAAAAAAATACCATCATGTTTGTCAAGACCCACAACTCGCTCACAGTTATACTTAAATCGGATCTTTTCAAAAGGTTCCAGGTATGGTCTAATCAGATATTCGCCATTATCATTCAGTTCCTTGTCTGAGTTATCATCTGTGACTCTGGCATCGTCAATTTTATTAGAAGATGCTTGTCTTGGGGATCCTAAGTCAGACCTTCCATTGATGCTCTCTAACACTGGGCCAGACATTGAACCGGACTTGGCACCAAAGTCAAGGGCTGAGTGAAGACTGGCATCATTAACACTGCTTGCTTGATCATCATTCCACCCACTCTTGACAGAAGTGAAACCTTTGGCATCATGTGATTCTTTAAAATATTCTCCATACATCTCATCATCAATATCATTCTGTTGGGGACCATCAGTGAAAAGATTAAACAATAATTCAGAATCTGTGTCAGATGCATCAGGACTATCACATTTCCCTTTCGAAATCTCCACTTCTAGTTCAAACTGCCCATTGAGGACATTTTTAATTGTTTCAATCCTTAATTTGCAGCGCTCAAGCTTCTTGCGCATTCTGTATGGACCTTCTATGGGACAGAGTTGCCACTCTGGTTCCTCGTTCAAAGAGGATTTACACATTGGGAATATTCCCCGCTCATGAACAAGTTGTTGGAGAAGTGTTTGCCACTCACTTTCAGCATGAAGAACCCATCCATATTTGTCTTGGCGGACAACTCTCAACTCAGTAGACATAGCATCACGCACCATTTCCAATGCATATCTCCTTTCACTTACCTGCTCCCAATGCCGAAAGTCTAGCTTTGCAATGTCTCGAGATCTTCTCCCCATTTCCCTCCTGCGACGACCCTCCACACCTTTTATTCTCACTCCTGGAAATTTAGCTGATCCAGCTATATACTGATTCCACATGATCAAAGCACATTGATCCAATACTTGGTTGACCATCTGCTGAGAATTCTGAAGCCACTCAAAGAAATCAGATACGCTTCCAGTCATTAATCTGTCAAAACCACCCTGCAGTACATTTACATGCTGTCCTTGGTTTAGTTTACAGGCAAGCAAGTCCTCTAGTGCAGCCCAACGATGCACCAACAGATACTTGAAAATATCAGCAGCCATGTTCTGGACATTTTGCCTTTGATCATGCAAAAGATATATTAAGCTTACACAAAGACAGCAGTTCAAATCAGTATCCAGATTGCTGGGACAAAATATAATTCGTCTGTGAGCTACTAATAACTGTAAAACTGTACAGATATCAATTCCTAAATCTTCTCTTGAGGCATCAGGGCATATTTTCTTGTTGGGTTCAACATGCAAACCAAAGCGTGAAAGAAGCCCATCTTCTCCAATGGTGACCAGGAAAGATGGCAGAAAGCAATACAATATCATGCGGTTTGTGTTCTTAAGAAGTGAATGTATATAAGCATCAAGGTGCCTGGTTCCTCTTTTAATAGAAAGAAGACTTTTCCCAGCAGGAACAGCTTCCTCAATTCTTCCATCTTTGTTTGCGAGTTGCAACATTGACAACAAGAACTCAAGAGTTTTCAGCACTGCTGCAGGTTGAGGAAAAGCACCCATATATACACGATCAACTGTCATCCAGCATAATGCATCCAAATTTGAGGACCATCTAATTTTATCTAACTTTTTCTCATCTTCCTCATCATCACGCAAAAGACGCCTCTCCACAAAGTTCATAAGTCTGCTCAGAAGCAAACCTTGGAAAACCAACAATGTTTCAGCATCCACATATAAAGGTACCATTTCTAAGATGCCCTCTATAACCTGGGCTGCTTTTATCTGCTCAGTGATTAAATCAGAAAGAACTTCTGCCATAAAATCTAACATCGCAGTAGCAGCTGCTGCACATGGACCACCCCCATATCCGGAATCATCAATTTTAAGAAGTAACTTCGCATTGACAGAATAAGATGAAGTAGCATCAGATTGCCCTTGATTAGACTTCAATTCTGGAGATGAATCAAACTCGCTAGAGGAGATGGTGGACCCCATAGAAGGAGTAGCTTGTAGAAAGGCTTTAGGTTCATGCAGACTAGCACCTCCAAGCCAGGAGGTCAATGCCACAACTGGTGATGAGGAGGATAGCATAGGGGCTTTTGAAGTTGACTTCTCAGACATAATTGGAGAATCTACCATCTTAAGAGATGCCGAACTCTGTGATTCTGATATCTGAATAGGATCAACGTTACCATCCACATCCCGCGGGTTTAATTCACTGGAACTGGAGGTTGCAGAAACCTGATCAACTATTTCCCCATCCAAGTTCTGAACAGCTTGTACATCTTCATTTGATTGTTTCAAATCCTGATGTAAATCAGTCATCTTGATCTCTGCTTTTTCATTGGCTTGAATATTTTGGGGCACAGCATCATCAGAACTTGCACTTGCATGTGCTTGAGGAAAGCTTCCCACACTTATGGAGGTCTTAGCCGATAGTTCCTGTTCATGAGGCAAACTCGAGAATGTATTTTGAGAACTGTGAGTGTCGTCACAATCATTAATGTTCTTTTCTTCGGTCCTCTCAGAGAGTGCCTTCGACATATTCACAGCATATGCTGCCCTGCAGGACAGAACAATTGCATCTCAATTAAAGGCATACAGCTTGAATTGACCAAGCAAATATTAAGCAAACGAAACTAAATTAAGAAAACAAAGAAAAGGGCGCACACACCTAATGCAAGAAAAGTAAAGTTCAATGCAACTTTCAAGAAATTCTGGCTTTCTGCAAATAGCAGAGAAGAGGGGGCACATCTTTGCTAGGTCAACCATAAATCTCAGGACTGATGTTGCAGCAGCAGGAGCTGATGCTTCACCACCCATTAAGCGTGCTGCATAAGTCTTATGCATCAGAGCTTCACCCTGAAGTTCTCCCGCCATGTCTGCATTTCCTTCCATGACCTCCACAGCAAGGCTAGCACCAATCTGGGACAGATTCCCAATTTGATGAGCAACCATTAACTGTGTGCTCAACCTGTCAAACGTAGATTTCCCCATTGCAATTACAGATTCTAAAAGCTCCACAAATCTAAGGTCCAAAGAGCGTCCATCACTTGGTATAAGTGCATGAAAATCTAGCATACGAACCTCAGGCAATCTAGGATAAACAGGCTTTCCAAACACCAAACAGAATAATATATAATATATATCCGGAGCATCATAAAAGCTAGGTAGCACCCTCGTCAAACCCTGGTAACCACCGCTAGTTCGGAACTTTTGAGTAAATGTGGAAGAAGAAGTAAGTGACACGCCAAGAAGAGTCATGATCCATCTCATACTGGTAGGATGCACAGCTTCATCAAGAAAATATGTTATCAATTTTGATGACACTATCTTATGCCACTGCTCCAGCAATTCTTCTGATTTTATTGTGACCTGAAGATCAATAAGCATCTCTAGTAGCATGTTTCTAACAATTACATGCTTACCCATTAATTCTCGCATTATTTGAAGCCGTGGTCTCATTTCTGGTGGATCAAAAGTCATAATCACAAATATAACCACATTTTCAAGTTCAGACACCAGAAACCCATCTTCTAAAATGACCCCAAGCAAGACTACCAATTTCTCCAAAACAGAGACTTCAACATCACCACGCTGCAGAGTCACAAGTAGATGCTGAACAAGGTTAATACGCCTCAGGATCGTGAGGTTATGATTCCGATACCAATGCATAGACACTAATTGCTCAAGAAATCCCAGAAGTGCAATTTGAATTGGGACTGGAGCTGTTACCCACAATGTCCAATCTAATAACACATGCTCAACCATATCAGCATTTGACAAGACAATGCAGTTTGAAGTTTTAGCTGGAATATCAGAATGTTCGAGCTCTGAAATATGACTAAATGAATCTTTTGGAACAGAAAAATCATCCATGTCTCCATGAGATCCAGTCGAGGATGTTTCATCATGAAATTTTGACAAGCTAAGATGGTCAAATCCAGCTTCCTGAACAGAATAAGCAGGTGACAAAACAACTTGCGTGCTTCCCTTTTTTAGTTCAGAAAATGAAGCCTCACATGCAGCAATTTGAAAAAAGATATCAAGTGACTGTATATCGAATAATGACATTCTACGACGTAGAAATAAAGCCAGCAAGTGGTATCCTCGGTACAATTGCATGTCCCTAACATTTTGGGGATTTTGATGGAGTGTACAAGCCAATAATGTCAGTGCCATATGAAGCATAGCCCGGGACTCAGCAGCCTCAACAAGGGCCAGGACAACAGGCATTCCACCAACATGGCGTATTGTATCTCCAATCACACATTGTCTACAAACATATATATCTCCATGAAGACGGCCATATCTTGGTATACCTGAAAAAGAATGAGTCAAGGAAATCTCTAACTCAACGACATTCTAAAATTCTTTGCATGTATACATTCAAATTTCAATCACCAAAGTTTTAAAAATCAATTCCAGAGATGGCTTACTCACCCCCAATAGGAGAAGCAGCAGCTGACATAGGATCAACCAGATTCAGCAAGGAGAACACTCCAGATGCCCGAATTGCTTCAGTACAAGTTCCATCAAATGCAAATATTAGCTTCTTTCCAGATAGCTGCAATGAAAGGTTTCCCAGCCTCTCCAAATCCCAAACTATACCACTGCCATCAGACTTGGAATCCCCTGGATTGCCAGCACTTTCAACTTTCTGAGTGCTCGTCAAAGGCAGTTCAGCATCCAATGAATCCAAGATGGCCATGCTTCCACCACCACAGGCCTGATTAGGGACGAAATGAAGAAGATTTGAGTCTTGGAAGAGTCCTCTATATCCTAGACCAAGAATATACATGAAACATATACAGCTTGATGTAAGAACCTCCTCAAAGAGATAACAAGAACGGAGTTTCCATGTCATTTCACTAACTCTTGCACAACTAGGTGGCGTCCCAATTATCACTTGCAAGGGTTTTCCAGCAGGTGATGGAGAATATCCTAGTTTCCCAGTGTGCCTCAGCTTTCCATTCAGATACACATATGCAACACTGGCTTGAAACAATCCAGCAAGAGCATTTGGCTTGCTATGAACAATGGCAAGATGATGCCACCTACCTTCCTCCAATTCTAGTCCAGGGAAAGATAAGGAGCAAGAATTGCTGGTAGCAAGTGTTAGAACTCCATCCTCCCGAAGATAAAGTTCAGCAAAGTAAGTGTTTTCATTATTTGCAGTACCAACAGAAAATATCCTAAGAATGTTGTGTTCATTGGGTTGCCCATGACTGCCACTTCTCTTATTGGAAGAACCAATTTTGGGAGGCTCGAGATTCTTCATTGGATATTTTAAAAAATTTCTGAACTGAAACCAACAAACAAATGAATATCCAGCAGCTGGAGGCCAAGATCGTTCTCCCAAAGACACCTGAACAGAAGCATGGCCAATCTTATGCATGTCCATCTCAACAAATGGTGCTATCGAAACATTTTTGGATGCCATATCCTCCATTAAAATTAACCTTTCCATCATATCTACAAGATTTCGGCCTGAACTCATCTGCCTCATATGTAAAATGTATCTAAAAAGTAGTCGAAGTTCTGATGCAGATAACCTATCACCAGAAATATACACCTTAGATTTTAAGAAAATAGATGTCAAATGATATACATTTTAGTCTCCATAAAATCCAGAACATCCTACCTATACGCACCAAGAGCTTCCACAATCCTCAGCACATGTGAAAGTAACGGGGATGAGCCCAAAAGAAAGGGTTGAACTGTATCCAATAAAAGTTCCACACAGCCTACAAATTCAAGAAATTTCATAAAATAAATAATGGATATACCAACAAAAATGTGAGATAAGTTGTTAATAATAGACTATCAAAGTGGAAGAATCGAAATCCTATTTCGCACCTACAGAGGTAAGGTTTTCCTGATTGAAGGGTCCGGCACGTGCAACTCTGTCAATAAGGTTCAGCAGTTCTAGCTGCACCTTGGGAGTAAATAGCAATAGAGAGCGAATCAAAACTCTAACTGCACCAGCATTGTACACTCTTTCCTTATCAGGATTAAACAGACCAGAAGGAATTGTTACGAGAGAGCTGGTTGCAGATTCAGTCATATCAGCTGTTGCGAGACCATCTGATAATAAGGATGGCGGAAGGACAATTTCAAGAGCTAGTTCCAACATAAGCTTTATGACTTGCTTTTCAAATTCCACAGAAAGCAAGCCAGACTCAACAAGAAGATCATAAAATGTTTGGGAGGATATAACAGAATGCAGTTTTCCCCTATTAACAGCATTATCACAAACTGCAGTTGTCATAAGGCGCAATAAGTATGTAAAAACTTTAATATGAACCGCTAAAGAAGGCTGATTCGTCGAGCCTCCATCGCCTTGGAAGCTATGAAGTGTGGTCAAGAGAAGAGAAAACCCTGTTGCTTCACCAAATACCCTCTTAGCCGAACTGTTAGCTCCCAATATACGCCACAAGGCCCCCATTGTGTCACATTTTGCAAAACTGTCTAGCCTATATTGATGCCCTGCACTACTTGTAACCATTCCACTTTTAAGAACTTCAACAACTGCACCTAATTCTTCAGCATGAGCCTAATAAATTAGAAATTAAATTATTATTATCATGGTAATGCAACAGAAAATGAACTAGCAGACACTAGCCACATATGTGGCCTTAATTTTACAACTATCCTGATCATTTCAGTAAGATATGAAATCCAAAGTTGACTCCACCGATTGTAGAGACAGAAAAACAAAAATTTTTTAGTCCTGTAAGAAAAGGCAAACCATGACAAGGAAATGTTGGAACATGAACGAACCTGTGCAACATCTTCAGTAATTATACACGACAAAATTCGGAGAACGCCAGGACGATGAACACCGGAAACTAAGAATGGAAGAACAATTGTAACACCATTGGCTGAACGAAATGATGCTTGATTGGCTTCAGTTTTCTTCACCAAAGACACCATGCAGTCCCATGCTACATATATTGTGTCCTCAATTTCAAATATGGGGAACTTCCCTAATCCAGATTCCATTAGCTTAGGTGAAGAAAGCATAGCATCCTTATTATCTAAATGTTTCTTGAAACTACTTGAATCAGACTTTCTTTCCAACTGGTTAGGACTAACACTTTCTTGATCTGGATCTGAAAGAAACTTATGTTGCTTCAGATCATCTAACAGAACTTCCAAAACACCAACTTCACGAAGGACTTTCTTGTATTGCTGATCAAATGATAAGAGTTTAACAAAGAAAGAAAGTATTGTCTGCTTCAGTTCTGATGGTATTGGTGGCTGCAATAAGCAACGGAGTGAAAGCAATTCTTGCTCAGGAATACAATTCACAACAGTCACAGCATATTCAAGAATTTTCAAAATTATCTCTTGCAGAGAAGAAGTTAAACCACCCATATTCTGAATAAGAAGAGGAACTGTTCGCAATTGCTGGCACAATTTATAGTTTTCAAGATGGCTTGAGAATATCTTGAACATTCTATTCAGTACTTCAGCCTGAAGCTCCCTATTTTCTGCCTTCAGAAAAATATCTTGCAACATTTGGACAGCTTCCAGGTCTTTAACCTTGCTATTGTCCTTCTCACAAATTTCATCATCAAGCCAATCAATTGATCGGGAACGACTTCTACTATGCCCAGTAGCCTTAGCATGAGAAGCTCTAGAAATTTTGCCGTCATGTAATCCTGTCATCTCAGCTGGACCAGTTTGAGCGAGATTTACAATAACATCAAGCAACCTAGACAATGCAGGTGATAATTGTTCCTGTGAACCACTGTTTTTCCCTCTGGCATCACTAGGTGAATGAGAACTATCTGAAGCATATACTTCGGTTGAAGAACTTTTTGAATGAATAGATCGAGGATCCTGTTTTTGAGGCGCAGAGGATAGAACCAGCGCAAACTGAATAAGAAACTGATAACCATGGGCATTGTGTATATCTTCCCTAAGCCGGATACCACCAGCATCTACATTTCAATAATGCACAAAATCAGGAAAGAAAACGTTGAAAGCAACTCGAAGACTGTAATACTTTTAAGTTTGCAACAATCAAGTTACAGTCACTGTTAGCTTTTATCAAGAATTAAGGGCACAATATTTATGATAAGGAATTGTTCCACTGTAGGTCAAAGTAGGTATGTGACTAGACCATTACCAGACCTATACGAAAGCTCCACACATTCAAGCAATAAATCCACAATGCCCATGGTATAGGCAGGGTCACCAGAGTCTGGATCAAAATCTTTCACTGCCATCAAGAGAACTTTAATCTGCATGTGAAACATAAAAACATCACCTTAAGTGATAGAAAAACAAATGCTATTGCAAAATAGGAGCCCTTACTATCGAAAGCAAGAACATATATTTAAGTTCTAAGTTGTCAATTCATTTTGAGCTACTGCCTCTATTTTTTAAGTTCTATAATCAGCATGGGATGACCAGTAGATTTTTTATTTATATTTTTTGCAATTTAAGAACATCAAGGAAAATATCTATTCATCAATTACTTTCAGTCAATAAGGTCTCAATATTTACTCACTTTTTTTAAATTGAGGAAAGAGAAGCATTCTGGTTGAAATAAAATGCACTTTTCTGCTTCAAACAAATCATAAGTTCCATCACATTGATTCACCCAATCATCTCTCATATTGGCAACAAAATATAAAAAAAAACCAACAAAGTCACAAATCTAAGCATCGGAAAACACAGGACACAATTAATAACTTTCCATTATGCGTCAGAAGTTTTTGAAAATGTATGACAAAAAAACTTAAATGGAGAAAAAGGCTTTAAACATGTACCAGAGTAAGTTTGTTTACAACACAAACAATTTCCATGACTTTGTAGAGACATATTTCTGGAAAGATTTCACACATCACAAACCTAACCCTAATGCAAGGTCAT
>CAOJBI010298250.1:0-14320 GCA_948277035.1 Euphorbia corollata
AATAGCTTAAAAAAGTATAATAAACAAATTGACATTGCCAACTATCGAGTATCAGGTGATTGAGGAACTTAACTGGTTAGGTATAATTTGGGTTCGAAAAAATTGTTATCAAACAAGTATTGAAAAAATTGTTAAACATAATGAGAAAAGAGTTATTATAGAAATCACCAAATTTTACAGTGAGCTACAGTGATCGAGAGAAAAGGTGCTACAGTGAGCGCGATCTACAGATGGAATCGATGACTACGGGTGAGAATTCAGTTGGGGATCTAACGGGATTAGCTCAAGCTCCTCCCTGGCCGGATGGTAGTGAAGGAAATGTTGAAAGTAATTCCAAGATTGAGAGCAAACCGATGGGGAAGGCTACTGTTTCCTTCAGAGATAAATTAGTGAATCCAGATCTTGGCAGAACGGATACTCTAATGGAGGAGATGTTTGAGATGCTAGAGGAGGACTACACTATAGTCATTGAGGGAGGATCCACTGAGATTACCTTCTCGGAGAGGGTACACAGAAGAATGGAGGACAATATGAAGAATACTGTCTATGTCAAAGTTTTAGGCAGAGTGGTAGGATATCGAACTCTCCATGCACAACTGGTTAAATTATGGAGATTGACAGGGGTCTTCAACATGGCTGATGTAGGATATGGGTACTTCATGATTCGGTTGGGGAATGAGGAAGACTATCTCAAGACTCTTACCAATGGACCATGGATGATCTTTGGTCACTATGTGATGGTTCAGCCTTGGTCGCGTGAATTCATTCCTTCAGCCAACTGTATCAGTTCAATTGTGGCTTGGATTCGCCTGCCTAACCTCCCGATCCACTTTTACCCGTCAAGCATCTTGAATGTCTTAGGAGGTACGATTGGCGAAGTTATTAAGATCGATAGGAATACGGAGACGAATGCAAGAGGGAAGTATGCCAGGCTTGCTGTTGAACTTGACCTAACTAAGCCACTCAAGTCTAAACTAGTGATTGATGGGAGAGTTCAAATGATTGAATATGAAGGTCTTCCGCATATTTGTTTTTTCTGCGGGAGATATGGTCATGCTAAGGAAGGATGCGCGGAGTGGAAGCGAGTTGAGAGTGAAGAAAAGGAGGAAGCAGCTCATAGAGAAAGTGAGAAGAACGGGCATGCGGAGAATAAGGACAGGAAAGATGAATTTGGACCCTGGATGGTAGTTGCTAAAAAGGGTGCTAGGGGAAAAAGTGGCAAATTCAGCAATGGCATAGGACAAAGCAGTAGCAGAAATGAGGAACCATTTAAGTATGGGAAGCTAGGGAATGGTGAAGGGAAGTATCAGTCGAATAAGGGCAAATCCCGATTTCAAGTTCTTTCCAATGTAATGTATGAGGAAGAGGAGACCGTTATGGAAAGGGAACAAGTAGTTACTGAGGAAGAAATCATGGAAGAAAGCAAGGAACAGCAAGTCGAGACTTCAGAGGGAGATAATAATGGCAGAATTGGAACGGGGGGCTTGGTTAAGGAGCAAAGTTGTCAGATAGAGGTTGGCAATCAAATGCTAATTATAGATTCGCAAGTGCCAGATGTTGGGGTGGGGGAAGTTAGGATTGAACATGCTAAGAAGCGGATTCCGTTGAGCGAAATTACTACGAAGCAATACGGTCTAAATAAGGATAACCATACAGTGGCCTTGATCGAAGAAGGGAGTGCTGAAAAACTGTTCCAGAATATGAATAATTTTGGATTACCCCGATACGTCCCTAGTCCTTCCATTTGGGAGAGATTTGAAAAATCAGGACCAGACAAGAAACGTAAAGAACCGCTTGGTTTTGTGATACCGAAGAATGGAAAAATTACCAAACAAAAGAAGAAAATCATGCAAAGGAATGAAGCGATTGAGTGTGAGACTGTCTCGGATAGAGATGAGATAGGTGATAAGGCGGAGCAGAGGACTCAGCCATGAGTGGGAGTTCTGATGTGCAGGTTCATTTTCCTTTTAATTTTTCTTATGGAGTACAAAATATTAGTGTGGAATATCCAGGGGATTGGTAATAAGGATTCGACTAGAATTTTGAAAGATGTGATTCATAGACATAACCCGTGTATTGTGGTGATTACAGAACCAAGAATTAGTGGGAACCAAGCGAATAAATGCATCAGTAGCTTGAAATTTTCTAATTCTCATAGAGTAGAAGCAAGAGGTTTTTCTGGGGGCATTTGGGTTTTGTGGAAAGACTATGTAGGTGTTGAGATTATTGAGAGTAATAAGCAGTTTGTCCATATGAGTTTAATGGAGAATAATAAAGTCTTAGCTTATTTTTCAGCTATCTATGGAAGCCCGACTAAATGTGGTAGAAAAAAGCTGTGGGAAGATTTGTCTCGAATGGGGCAGAATATAGGGGGTAAATGGTTGCTGGCAGGGGACTTTAATGCTATTCTGAAAGATCATGAGAAAAGAGGAAGTCGATCTAGTCGGGGGGGAGCGTGTCAAGATTTCAATGAGTTTGTCAACCATAATTCGTTGCTTGACTTAGGGTTCAAGGGAAGTAGTTTTACTTGGAGAAGGGGAATGTTGTTTGAAAGGCTTGATAGAGCAATTGCCAATGCGGATTGGATTTCATGCTTTACTCAGTGTATTGTGCGTCATCTTGCCAGAATTGGGTCGGACCATAGCCCGCTCCTTATATCCTTCTGTAGTGATGGTAGTCGAAATCAAGGAATCAAACCATTTAGGTTCCTTCGATGCTGGATGTACCACGATGAATTCAAAGATAGCGTAAAGGATAATTGGAGAAAAGAAGCGAGTGTGCTAGAAGGAATGAAGGGATTGACGGAATTTTTGAAGGAGTGGAATGTAAAGGTATATGGGAATATTTTTTACCGGAAGACGAACCTCTCTAATAGAATCAATGGGGTGCAAAAAGCTCTTGAAAGAAGTCAGTCTGTTCGGCTATTGAACCTGGAAAGCGATTTAACTAGAGAGCTTAATTCTGTCTTGAAAGCGGAAGAGGATTTCTGGCATCAAAAGTCCCGGAAGGATTGGTTAGAGCTTGGAGATAGAAATACCAAATACTTCCACAACTCTGTGATTAGAAGAAGGAGAAGGAATGGGATTTCAGGTATTTTTCTGGCTAACAATGAATGGTGTGAGGATATCACTAGAGTAAAAGAGGCTGCTGTGAAATTCTTTGAAGGGCTGTACAAGGATGAAGGTGAACGGCCTAGTGGAAGTCATTTCAGAGGTGACTTTCCACGGCTGAGTGAAGATATTTTAAACTCCCTTGGAGCTGATATTTCTGAGAAGGAGATTCGAGAAGCTGTGTTTGGAATGGCACCTTGGAAAGCACCGGGGTGGGATGGATTCCAAGCGGGGTTCTTCCAAAGATGCTGGGAAACCGTCGGAAACCAGGTCATTAATTTTGTGCAAAGAATTTTTAAAGGTGGAGCTGTGGATGCGGATGTCAACCGGACTTTGCTTGTTCTCATCCCAAAGAAGGACAATCCGAATTTATTCTCAGACTTTAGGCCAATCAGCCTGTGCACCATTCTCTACAAAGTCATTACAAAAGTGGTGGTGAACAGATTGAAGCATATCATGCCGCTAGTCACCATGCCGAATCAATCAAGTTTCATTCCAGGCCGTCACATTACGGACAACATAATCATTGCCCAAGAGGTGGCTCACTCCATGAAGATAAAAAAAGGAAATACGAAATGGATGGCTATTAAGATAGATTTGGAAAAGGCCTATGATAAAATTAGGTGGGATTTTGTGGAAGATACTCTGGCTGATGTGGGAATTCCCAGCAATCTGAGCCGGGTGGTAATGCAATGTGTTCGCAACAGCTCGTTCCAGATTTTGTGGAATGGTTCCCCTACTGCAGTGTTTAGACCTTCAAGGGGGTTACGCCAGGGTGACCCAATTTCGCCATACTTATTTGTCCTCTGTATTGAACGGCTGGCACATGGGATTATTCGGTCTGTCAATGATGGTAAATGGAAGCCCATTCACCTAAGCAAATCCTGCCCTGGGCTCTCACATTTATTTTTTGCGGACGATTTGCTCTTATTTTCAGAAGCTAGCAAGACTCAAGCTAAGCATATAAGCGAGGTTCTGAAGTACTTCTGTGATTTTTCTGGGGAATGCATTAGTGACCATAAATCCAGTATTATTTTTTCCAACAATGTGTCGGGTGAGCTGCGGAAGGCTATTGAGACAGAGACTGGCATAAAAGCTAAAAGTTGCTGGGGCAGATATCTTGGAGTTAGTATTACTGGAGGGAGAGAGTTGAATTCAAGGTCTGATCCTATTTTAGACAAAATTAGAACTAAATTGAATAGTTTGGATGCCAAAAGTTTGTCGCTGGCAGGAAGAATCACGTTCGTAAAATCGGTTCTGAGTACCATTCCGTACTACAATATGCAAACTAGCAAATTGACGGAGCATGTCTGTGCTAATATTGAAAAGTTAATTCGTAGCTTTATCTGGGGTGGTTCTGATGGTGGAAGGAATATACACTTGGTAGATTGGGATGAGCTCTGTCGACCATTGTATGAGGGGGGGATAGGCATTCGTAGGCCTAAACTCATGAACACAGCGTTTCTAATGAAGATAGGATTCAACCTGCTGACAAAAACAGATTCTCTTTGGGCTAGAATAATGCTGGGAAAGTACAAGTGCTCAAATTTCAACAGTGCTGAAGTTAAAAAAGGGCAGCGAACGTCTTCTCTTTGGAAGGCAGTAGTGAGTGTCAAGA
Source organism: Euphorbia corollata (assembly GCA_948277035.1). Taxonomy (NCBI): domain Eukaryota; kingdom Viridiplantae; phylum Streptophyta; class Magnoliopsida; order Malpighiales; family Euphorbiaceae; genus Euphorbia; species Euphorbia corollata. The sequence goes on from CAOJBI010298250.1 coordinate 4,729, forward strand.
ATGAATTACAACAAAGAGTCAAGTGGGCTGTTAGTGATGGGAAAAAGATTAAATTTTGGCAAGATTCTTGGCTTGGGGATTACGGGCCCTTAATAAGGCTAGCCCAAGGTCAAATTGAAGAAGAGTCAACTAATGTGCTTATTAGGGATATGTTAAACGCAAATGGCAATTGGAGATGGGATAAGTTTTGCGATAGTCTCCCTCACTCGGTTGTGCTTCAGATCGCGGCAGTGGCTATCGATACTTCTAATGGCGATCCGGACAGATGCTTTTGGGATTCCTCCTCCAATGGAGTTTTTTCCGTCAAATCGGCTTATATGAGCATGAATAACGCTCACGAAGGAGGAACAGTGGATGCGAAGTGGAAATCAATTTGGGGGTGGAAGGGGCCAGAGAGGGTTCGGGTTTTTTTATGGCTTTGCCTCAAAAACCGTTTGCTAACCAACGGAGAACGGCGACGACGGCATTTGACGGAGATTGGTGGTTGTGCCAGGTGCGGGCTTGCGACGGAGACAACGGAACATGCCATAAGATCGTGCCCCTTTGCGCAAGAGGTATGGTCCCAGATCTGCCCGCCTTTGGATGACAGGTTCATGATTTCTAACTTTTCAGACTGGTTGTTGGACAATCTATCTTCAATTCGTACAATTGGGAATGAAAGATGGGGAATTATGTTTGGAATTGCATGTTGGATTATTTGGAAGGAAAGAAATTTGCTTGTTTTTGAGAATAAAAACCATTTACCTGCTACTGTTGCTATGAATATAACGAATTTTGCTAATTCTATTGGGAAACAAGCTGTTGAGGTGGGAACGGGATTGGGGATTGGCCGTGATTGGGTGCGTATTGGCTGGAAGCCGCCACCGACTAATTGGATTACTATCAATACAGACGGAGCGGTTATGGGAGTTGAACGGCAGGCTTCGTCGGGTGGGTTGATCCGGGATTGCAGCGGTAAATGGGTGCTGGGGTTTGGGCATCGTATAGGCATGTGTTCTGTCCTAAAAGCAGAACTATGGGGGGTTTGGGATGGTCTAAACGTGGCTTGGGAGCATGGTTACCGAAATGTGGTTATGGAAATCGATAGTAAAATTGCGGTTGATGCAATTTCCATGGAACCAACCCCAGTCAACGACAACTTCGGTATTATTACTGAGATCAAACGCCTCATAGTGAGAGATTGGAACTTGAAGTTGAACCATGTTTATAGGGAAGCTAATCGATGTGCGGACCTAGTTGCAAACTTTGCTGCTAGCCTACCAATGGGAGGCCATATTTTCCACGACCCGATTCCGGGTATCAGCCAGACTATCGATGAGGATGTAGCGGGAGTTAGTCTCCCCCGCCTTTGCTTTGTTTAGTTTTTTCTGTTTTGTCTTTTGTTATAAAAAAAAGCCCCTCTATTTCATATCGACTACGGATATCCATATCTCATATAATAATCAGAGGCTAATTGAAAGCTAATGGTAATTCTTAAAGTTCTTTCGAGGAAACATAGAAATGTCTCCTGCATTATCCTAATGTGCTAGAATTAGCATCCATGTAATTTCTTAGAGTTATTCGATCTAAATGCTACATAAAAAACAGAATTTAGACAATTATAATATCTTTCTGTTTTAAACTTTTCTCCTTGAACCGGACAGGCCCCACCTAGACGTTATTTTGAGAGTCACTGCCCGATTGCTCTATTGGCAGAGTAATGCACATTAAAGTATTATCGGTATAGAAGTCTCGTTTTGAGACTCAAAACGAGAAACAATGTAACCTTGGCCACAAAAATTATGAACCTTGAGATACTTATCAAAATAAAAGCACTTACAAAAAAATTATTTTAAAATGCATATTTTATCATTTAAGAATTAACAAATATTTACGGTTTTTAATTTATTATTATTATTATTATTAATATTTTATATTATAAATTATAGTTTAATTAAATTTATAATTTTAATATATTTAAAAATTAATAAAAAAATTAAAATACGACCCATCCCCGTCCAGGTACCGATAAATCCCTATCTAGGTTTTGGAAGTATTATCTGCCCGACTAGTGCCTAGCTTCTACGTTTTTTAAAACAACGCATAATATTATAGCTTGGTTTGAACTGTAACACAACTTTTGTAAATGTAATGGGTGTTTGCAAAGTCTTCTTGAAATGAAAGCAATGGTTTGAAGTATTTGATTATGATTATCAGTAATTATTTTTAATTGTTTCAAAGATAAATGTTGGAGAAGTATTCTCTTAGATTCAGTAATATAGTAAGTAAAAGTTTATCCTTTCCATTTAAAGTATATAAATTATACGTGTCATAACTAATATTTGAAAATTTCAACATCAATATGGGGCTTGAAGAATAACAGAAACGGCTGATATATATTTATATATTACCAGGATAATGTTAATAATTAAAAATTATTAATTATCAGTTCAAACTTCAAAGCGTCGATTTACAGTACTCATGAATTAACAAAATAATGTAAAACAATTAGTAAGAATTTGCAAATATAATATTCACGCACATATAATATTCACAAGCAGTTTGAAGATATATTAAATTAATTATTTTTTAAAACTATTAATATTGATGAAATAGTAACTGTTAGTAGAGGTAAAAGGGACAAGTACTTTAAGCAGTAAAATTAGGTAAAATATATTAATTATTTGATAAGCTAGATGAGAAGCACTAAATATACAATGGTCAATTAAATGTACTTTAAATGGTAAAAGTACTTCTTCAACTAATCTTTCACAGAATAGGCACTATGCAGCCTTTGCTTTACACGCCATTGTTTACGTACTCTTTCAAGGTTTAATAAAAAAACCATACCAGGTACCTGCAATTTTTTTAAAAACATTTATATATCATTATTAGGAGTAATGTACTAATACAATTAAACATTTGTGGACTGTCGCAGTTTTATTTATTACTCTACTCATTCCAAAAAATCGTCCCTTTCACCATTTCATTTTATTTACACTTGTCAATTTAAATAATTAATCTGATATTTATATATTTTTCTATTTGAAACCTTGAATTGTATTAGTTATAAGACCGAAAATTATATTGATAAAAAAAAATCAGAGTAGAAGTGAAGAGAATAAACTAGACGAAATGCATACGGAGCCCCTCTAAGTTTGCCCAAAATGCCTTCCGTCATCCCAAACTTTCAACTGTGATACTTTGTCCCCCGATGTTGGCAAAATTGACATAGTTTAACACCCCCCCCAATGTCACGTGTCAGTTTTTGATTGGTTTGATTTTTCAAAGATTTTGAAATTTTTGAAAAAGTCAAACCAATCAGAAACTGACACGTGGCATTGAGGGGGCAAACTGTATCGGTTTTGCCAACATCGGGTGACAAAGTGTCACAGTTGAAAGTTTGGGGTGACGGAGGACGCTTCATGCCAAGTTCAGGGAAGTTCCGTATGCATTTGACCAATAAACTATAACATTAAAACTACTAGTAATAAATTTTTTAGTGATTTTAGTGAAGTGCTATATACAAATAATATATTTTAGAAAAACTAATATTACTACCCTTCTAGTTTTTTTATTTTAATTCTTTTTAAATGTTTAGATTATAAATGTGATTTTTTATAAATATTTTTTATATGTATGAATTTTTGAAAGTTTGAAACTAGGTATTGACCCAGAATCCCTCATTTATATTTTCAAAAATATACCAATTAAAACGATAAACTAAACTTTTTTTTAACCTAAAATGAAAGGGGTAAGTTACGGCCATTCCCATATTTCAAATGAAATTAATGTGAAAAATCACTAAACGACACTATTTCAAAACCAACTGATCCTATACACCGTCTCTACCATTTGTATTGTATACTTAGAATAGGTTTTCAATTGAACTTAATCGGATTTGATGGACTCGAATTGAATAAAACTGAACTGAACTAAATTTAATAATATACATTAATTAAAAAAATAATAATAAAATCAATAAATATTAATACTGATCATTAAAAATAGTATTAAACTATTATTTAATTTATAATATGTAATGGTGAACAATATAAACAACAAAATGAAGTGTACGGCTATAATAAAACTAGTTTTAGTAAAATACTAATTATAATTGATTTAAATATAAACTTCAATATATTATGATAAATAATTATTAATCTATCTAATAGTTATATTAATAATTACATATATTTAATAATAAATAAAAAATTTGTTATAATATGTGAAATAATTTAATTATAATTTTACTATTCAAATAATAATTATTATTATGCTTACACGTAAATAATAGTCATTATTTCATTTTATAACATGGATTTAAATCATCAGATTATAAATAATAAAAGTAATAATATTTTTTTCATTAATCAATATTTTTATATTATTGTCTCATATCATATTTTATAATCAATCAATATTATCATTATAATTTAAAATATTATTATATTACAGTAACTTTAATAATATTATTAATATATTACTATTTATAGCTTATTCTTACGTAATTACTTTTCATATTAATATTTTTATTTCTATTAAAACATTAATTAAAAAAAACTATAAATAAAATTAAAATTAATAAACATAAATTCAATTTAATGAAATTTAACTTAATTAAATTTAATTGAATCAAATTAAAATCGAAAAGACCGGTAACTCATTAATTAATTCAATAATAATAAAAATATAAGGGGTAATAAAATTACAGATCCCAAATATAAACAGCCTCGTATTAAATAACATCCCAGGAGGTAAAAAAGGAATCAGAAATTATATTTATAGAGAATAAGCTTTGTGGCCATATCGTCATCCTCTTACAATTTTTCTTTTACCAATGTCCAGACTTGGTCTCCTCTATTTATCCTGGAAGTGAGTGAATCACTGTCCCATCTTATATAAAATTATATAACCCGAATTTAATTTTTTTTAAAATGTATTATTAAAAGGAAAAAACTGCCTTTTTAAAATTGATGAAATCTGACACAGTGGCTGATTTGTAGTCATTTCGCTTCTTTCTTCTTCCTCAATCCAAACACTCTCTACTTCTTCCATTTTTACTTCATGCTATGAATCTCTGACTCTTCCTTCTCTCATTACTCTACGACTTGTTATTCTGCTGTTTTGTTTCTTGGCCAAGTGAGGCTAACTGTTGAATTTAGAAATGGGGAGGGATTGGTCTTGGGGTGGCGGAAGGTCTTCCAAGAATGGAGCAAGAACAGCATTTAAGGATATAGATAAAGATAGTTTAAGCAGTAATTCAACTGGTTGTATGTGTTCTGTCTTTCAAATATTTGATTTCCATCAGTTTCAGTTTCCCAATTCAAACCAACCACCTTCTTCTTCTTTGACTCAAGATTCTTTTCTTCCTGAAGACCCTCCTACTAAAGGTTTCATTTTTTAAAAAAAAAAAATAAGTTTCCCATTTCTTGATTAATTTTTTTCATGTTAATCGTGTATTTAATTTAATTTCTTTCCAAGTCAGGTAATGAAGCACCCAGAAATAGCCTGGAACTAGACAATCCAACTCCATTGCTAACAACTGTAAAACCAGACGAATGCTTACATATTCCAGTAAGTTCAATGTGTTTCTTGTTCATGAATTTTACGTTCTTATTTTTTTTAAATCAAGTAATTTTGATTATATTGTTTGTTTGTTTTAAAAAAAATGATATGATGTAGATGGGTATTCAAGTGAAAACCAACGGAGGTCAAAATGATTCATGTTCTTCAGAAATAAGCTCTTCACCAAGTACTAAAACACCCAATTTGGTAGCAAGACTAATGGGTCTTGACATTCTTCCTCATCAATGCCATTCCCCTACTTCAACCCTCACCACTCCAAAGTCTCACTCTCACCGGCGCCACTCTTTCCACGGAAAAACCGGCACCCGTTCACTGCCTGAGACCCCAAGAATATCGTCCGCGAGAAAATCCGACGTGGAACACCGGTTATCCCTTCAGATCAACAAAGAAAACATCGCCATGAGTCCAAGTGAAGAACTTGTTAAAAGGAGAGACCTGAAAATTAGAACCGCCGATGAAGAGAACAGAAGTCCCGGCCATTACGCTAGGCAAATTATGAAACAAGTCAAGGAAAGTGTTAGCAGAAGAGTTGGATCGGACATTACCAACACCGTCAAATCAAGAAACGAAATACCGCTCAAATCCAAGAAAATAACGGCGACCAAACTGGATTATGACTGCTCGAATTCAAATTCAAATTCAAGAATAAAGTTCATGAACAAGGACCAAAACGGGGTGGTTTTGACCAAACCCAGATTACAGCAGAGGCCTAAAATGGCGGAAGAAAGATTAGGTCCACAGCCAAAACTGAAAAAACCTCCGCAAACTTCGGAGATTATTAGGAACAAGAAAGAAGAGCCGTTTGTGCGTAGTACATCAACAACAGCAACGAAAATTCCCGACAAAAAATGCAAGAAGTCGCCTCTATCAAACGACGTCGTCCCCACTATCCTCCCTATCAAAAAAGATCCCATTCCTCCCGCCACTAAGATCCCTCAAAAACAGGTTTTTAAATTCTTGCTTAATTACGCAGCACTAATGCATTTGCACTTGCAGTGATTAATTCTGATTAATTCCTTGCTTATACTTGAAGTATCTGACTGTTGTGTTATAGGCATTACCGAATCTTGCTCAAGAATCGAAACGTAGCTCACAGTTATCTAGTTGTTCGAGCCATTCGTACAAACAGCAAGAAACTATTCACATCCAGAAAAATACCACCACTGCTCCTACTCAGCCCGATTCTCGAGGCAAGAATCATCAGTACAGCTCAAACGGCGTCGTTTCAGCCATTGCCGGAGTTCAACGAGAAGAATTCGAGTACATTACTAGAATCCTAAAATGTACGGGCATTAATAAAAGCACTCCTGTCTCCTTTACAAGGTGGTTTTCTCCTTCTCATCCAATTGATCCTTCAATTTTTCACTATCTCGAATTTTTCACCCCTAAAAAAAGTGAATGTTTTCGATTGAGTCATAGATGCAACAGAAAGTTAATTTTTCACCTTGTGGATGAAATTTTAGCTGGGATTTTAAGGCCGTACATGAACATTAAACCATGGGTTAATCCCCCGAGTAGTAATTTGAAAGGGGAGGATTTGATTGACGTTCTGTGTGCGAAAGTGAGAAGCTTTCCCGGCGCTGATTGTCGAGTTCTTGAAGACATTGATGGTTTGATTGAGAAGGACTTGGCGCCGTTGAAGGATCAGAGTGATTTGGCGTTTGGGGAAGAAGGGGAAGTGATTGTAATGGAAGTTGAGAAGGATTTGTTGGACCGTTTAATACATGAAACGACATTGATGTTGTACGGTAATTGAAACGAAACGGCAACGTTTTGGAAAGTCAGACAGGGAGCAGAAGGATCACGTGATGAGATGGTATTGGGTTGAGGGTTAAGATTGGGAATTGGGAAGTCTACAGCATAGCATACCGGTGGATAAGTAATACCTACTCGCACCCTACAATACTCGCTTTCTTATTGGGCGGACCGGTCTTCTGTCTTCTTATGTATATTGTTTTAAATTTTCTTTTATTTTCAAAGTTTCTGAGGTATGGTTAGGAACATAAATTAATATTCTGTTTCCTTTTCTTATGAAATACACTGCTATGTTGTCCTAGTAACTGTCATATAATTAAGTTATATTTTTTAATTGAGTAATAAGTAGTTAGTTTACTCCATCCGTTTAAAATATGTGTTATTTTAACAATTCTCCAGAATAATTTTATTATGATGTCCAATATACATATGTTTTTGTAAAAAGTAGATTGTGATAATAGAAATTTATTTTCTTGAAACTATCCCATTACTTATTTAATTATCAATCAATCAACTAAATTTTAATTCCATATTAGATGAGACCGGTTATATATATTTTTCGACGTCATGAAATTCTATCAAATACAGGCTGTTCATTAAATTTAACAAGCTCATATTTTTCGAAATAGGTTCTTTCCATGCAATCTTAAGTTTATCCCTATGTTTAATTTCTAACTTTAAATTCTTACACTTCCTAATTGGAGTATCTGCAGGTCTTCGTAGCACATGATCATACCACCTTAATCGTCATTCTCTCAATTTATTTTCAATATGCGTTATCCCAGTCTTTTAACGGATTCACACATTCCTAATCGATCCAGGTCCACTTATCCACCTAAGCATCATTGTTTCAGTCACACTCATCCTTTAAATATGTTGATTTTTCGTCGCCCAACATTCGCTCCCATAAGTCATGGTCGGCCTAACTAAAGTTCTATAGAATTTTCCTTTTACTCTCAAATGCATCTTCTTGTCACACATGATTCCTATAGCACTTCTCCACTTCAACCATCCTGCTGATCCTATAAGTTACATCATCGTCAACCATTCCATTCTCTTAAAAAACAGAGCATAAATACTTGAAGCATTTACACTTTGGCACAATTACATCCCCTACTTTTACTTCTCCATTGGTCTCCTTGCTTAGGCTGAAATTATTATGCATCTACTTTGTTTTACTTCGACTTAACTTAAAACCTTTACTTTCTAACGCGTTTCTCCACGTTTTTTGTTTCTTGTTAACTCTTTTCCTTGTTTCATCGATCAAAACAATATCATCCGCAAACAACATACACCATGGGACATCCTCTTGTATCTTGATGGTTAATTCATCCATAACTGAAACATAATAGGGCTTAAAGCGGAATCTTGATGCAATCCCACCGTTATGATATAACTCCTTGTCGCTCCTCTTCTGGTTTGCACACTTATTACTGCCCCTTCATACATATCCTTTATCAAGTTGATATGCTTGATATGGATTCCTTTACATTATAGTGTCCATCAAAGTGTTTTTCTCAGCACTCTATCATATGCTTTCTTTAGGTTGATGAACACCATATGAAGGTCATTCTTTTTCTCCCTATATTCTTCCATTAAATTTTTTAAAAAAGAAAGATTGCGTCGGTCGTTGATCTACCAAGCATGAAAATCTTAATGATCTTCCTATGACGTTGTTCAATCATTTCTTCCAAAGTTTCATCGTGTGACTCCTCAATTAGTATATCATAAATTACAAATTATGAATTGAGTTATTTCATAATAAAGGAAATAATTATGACTAAAATTGTTCTTGGTTTTATTAAAAGAGTAGAATTATGAATACAAGACCTTAAAAATAAAAACTATTTTGAAATTTGAGGAATTATTTTATTCCAGTTTCGAGTAAATTTTTGAACTTTTTAAAAGATAGAGTAAGGAACAGGAAAATTTTATTTAGTGTATTCTAACTCTCTAAAATTAAAAGAAGTAAAAAAATTGCCCATATAGTTTAGTTTCAACTTTTAAAAATCTCAATCTAGAAACTTAAAACTCTATCCATTTTTTCTTTTTTTTCTTATAATCGATCTTGTTTTATATAAGTGTTTTATATTGATAAAATTTGCAACCGAAATAATCATGATAAGTAAAAGGCATGTGGAGCTAGCTATCCAAATTGCTATTAAACATCTTATAGCATTCTCAAGTTTTAAACGTGATAATTTGCTCTTTTAAAATTGGTAAAAACGAATAACTTAACCTTTAAAAGCAGTTAAAACACTCTCATATG
>CAOJBI010298285.1:0-15661 GCA_948277035.1 Euphorbia corollata
TTTTCCCACTTTCGTTAGGAATTTTAACCACTGTTAATTATTTACGTCAAGTTAGGTTGATTGAATGGCGTTTTCCCCACTTCCGTTAGGGATTTGACCATATTTAATTTGCATGTGATTTTAGGTTAGTTGGGTTAGCAATCCTCCATTTAAAATGGGGAAAATATATACACAAATATATGTGCAGTTTAATGGTTAACATCACCACGATATGGGATAAATACCCCAAAATATGGTAAATTAACCAGTATTTATAATAAATATATATTATATATTAATAATATAATATATATATATATGTATGTATGTATGTATAACAGTTTATAAACAGGTTTATAACAAGTTTATAACAGGTATATAACAAGTATAAAACAAGTTTATAACAAGTATATAATGAAATTAATTTATTAGGGTTTACCCTCAGTTTACCTTTTCTGGAGTCCAGGATGGTCTGAGAGCCGGCTGGGAACCGATCGTGGCTAGATTGATGTTGAAAAAGATTTTCCCGATGCTACGGAAGTGAAAACCTTGAGAAATCAGGTTAGAAATTCAAACTTTAAAAGTTGGCCGGCGATACGGCTAAAACCTTTGAAAGGTTGATGAAAATTAACCCGAAAGCTTGTAACCGAAAGAGTAAGTTGATTTAAAACTCAAACCCGAGTTTAAAACCTTAAGTTCTATTGAAAAATAGGTTAAAAACGAGTAGAAATTGACGGAATAGTATAAAAACTATTTAAAAAATATTTTTTTAAAAAATTTTTCCGTCCCTCCTCCCCCTGCCTGGTGGGCTATTTATAGCCCACCAGGTCAGTAACTGGCCGAACGGCCAGTTACTTGGCAGAGGGCTGCATCACCTCGATGCAGTGCATGACACGTGCGAAGCTGCGTCGCGCTTGCGTTGCGCCTACGTCGCGTTTTTCCGAGTCTTTTCGACTGATTTCGATCCAACTTTTTTAGCTTTGATTTGGCCCAAATTGGTCGACCCCGGACTTGGTCCGGACCGGAATTTTTCGGTGTTTTCAAATAGTGATTCGGAGGTTCGGTGCCCCGTGAATAGTGATTTTACGAAAACTCACAAATTCAATTTCTACGCGCGATTCGGCTCCGTTTTGGCTCTCAAAACCCTGGAAATAAAATTGGTAATTTATCCTCATTGGGTATGGACGGACAGTGCTAACAGCGCGCTTGCACCGGATCTCGGCGCATGCGCGCCGACTCCGGCCGCCCGGGGACCACCCGATCGGTGCAATTATTTAGGTTTTTTGGAATTTCCGAGAGTTCTGGACCTACGATTGAGATTCTGAGACCACTTCCGCGATCCTCGCTCCGTTGCGAACGTTTCAAGGGGTATATTGGCATACTTTCGGAGAATTTTAACGGAGCTGATCTTACGTCTTCTGACTTGATTTCCGAGCTGAAAAAATCAAGTATTCACAACTAGAACATAAATGTGGGGTAGGCGGAATCATCCTTAGGTGAAGCCTTATTCAAATCCCTGAATTCAACGCATACTCGGACCTTTCCATCTTTCTTTGCCACAAGAACGATATTGGCTAACCAGGTCAGATATTCAACCACTTTGAGAAATTTGGCATCGATTTGCTTTGCTATCTCAACTTTAATCTTCTCGGCCCATTCGGGTCTTAGCCTGCGAAGCTTTTGCTTGACAAGCTTGATGTTAGGATCAGTGGGAGTGTGATTTCCGCAATATGTCTGTCCATACCTGGCATGTCTTCATATGACCGGGAAAATACTACCACCTGTTTTCTAAGTACGTTTATTATCTCTCTTTTTGTCAAGAGTTAAATCATTCGAAATCATCACCATTTTAGGTGATTCATCTATACCTATATTGATCTCATGCAATGAAGTGTCATGGATGCTAAAAATGTTATGCGTATATTCATATGAATGTATGGTGCCATTTGGCAGAACATCAAACAAATAAGAAACATTCTTGTCGATTGAATTAAATGCTTCGTAGGCAGAATTGTTCATATCAATTACATCAGAAATATTAAAAATTACATCATCATTATCATCATCCTCCATAGGCAAAGGGACTTCAACAGTTTCATTGATTAGTAGTGCATAGAGTGGTGCGGTAGTGGTAATGGCATGGCCTTGTTTGTGCAGAGTTTATAGGATCAGTTTTTCTACAGTAGACAGCAAGGTATCCTTCGCTTTTTCCCCAATCTTATTCTATGAATGCATCAAAGTTGATAGAGCCATGGTAAGTGTGGTCATTGCATCCTGAAGTTCTTCCTTCCTAGGTTCAGGTTCAGGCTCATCCTCTTTAAACATCTTAGCCTTCCCCTTGTCCTTAGTTGACGCGGTAGCAAGCACTAGGTCCCTTGGCTATTTCACAAACTTTGGTTTAAAAGGAGCATCAAATACAGGAGCAACCAAACATTCATTTCGAAATTCAAATACATCATTGAAAATCTCAAAGCTCGGAAATTCTTCTCCATTTATCATAACAGGCTCTGCTTCCCCCAACCATTGCTTCTTTCCCTTAATTTCACAAATACTGACCATGTTGCAAAAGTTAGGCCTCTTATGCTTATAAATCCTGTGTTTTCTTGTGAAGTCTAGGCCGGCTCTAGGGGTGAGCTAAAGAGGATCAATGGCTTCGACAATGCCCTGATGATATCGGCCTAGCCCTTTTCCAGGTATGAACCCTTGCATCTTCATGATTTGCTTGAGGCCCGTTGAGAAATGGTGATGACCAATAGAATTTTTCTTCTTTTCCTCTGTACCCTCACTGACCATGGTTATTTTGAAACCTTGTGATTCTCTTTCTCCAAATGCTGCAGCAGCCATAACAGATTCTTCATTAGCTTGAATCATGACTAACTCCCCATTATGGATCAGCTTTATCTTCTGGTGTAGGGTGGAGGGTACAACGCCCATGTCATGGATCCACGATCGACCTAAAAGCAAGGAATAGGAGACTGGTATGTCCAACACAGTGAACTTGGATTTTGATTTGATCCCACCTACTTCTATCTCGATTGTGAAGGTCCCAATAACCCCTCTTCTTGAGTCATCACAGGCTTGAATCACTGTTTCAAGCATCTTCTCATTCAAGCCTAGATGTGGTAGCACTTTCAATGGACAAAGGTTAAGACCTGAATTGTCATCTACCATCAAACAAGGAATTAAGCGATCAAAGATATTTACTCAGATAAATAAGGCTTTACTGTGGTCCCTATTCTTCGGTAGTGTATCTGACTAGTCAAACATAATAGATGGAGACTTCTTCAAAAGAACGCCTTCCCCGATCACTGCACATATCTCGATAATTGATGTAGTTGGAGTTGCATCCATTTCCATGATTTTTCAGTCTAATCTGTGATGATGTGCCTCGAAAAAATGTAAGAGCTGCCAAATACTATACTTCACTTGAGTGTTCTTCAATTGATTGACCAAAGGGTCGATCTCAAATTCATCCTTGTCTACCATTGGAGGCAAAGGGTGTTCATTGGGGTCCATTGTTACTTCTTCAAGTGATGAATTGAGTAGCTGGATAGGATTATTCCTGAAAACCCTGCCACTACTTGTCACTCTCAACAACCGTTCTTCAAGGAACCTGGTTTTCTTTGGCATCTTCCATGGGTATTGTGCACTATCTCTGGCCTTCTTATGATCTTTAAGTTGGTATGTGTCCATATTAATCGGTTCCTTCTCATACACAACTTTCTCTCCTTTGACGACATTGACATCTTCTTTCTTTCCCTTCCTCCGGGCCTTCAAGACATATGCATCCAGATCTATAGGAGTAGGTTTTACTGCGGCATTTTCTGTACTCCCCTATGTTACCCCAATCATCAGTTTTGGCGATTCCTCCGTCACATATACTGAATCAAACAAGTCACAGTCATCCATCGATTCTTCAACACATACAAGAGTTGAGCTTGCTAAACTTATCTCAAAGTTAGACTATGCCAACAGTTGGAAAACATAATCAAGAGGTATTCCTGACCCAACTACCAAGGCCCATCTCTCAATCTCCCTAATTCCTGCTCTAATTAGATCCTTAAAGTCATCAAAGTGGACCATGGAAAGACAATCTCTAAAATGTGAATGGGAACCATCGATTAATACCCTCATAAAGGTTCGTTTGTCTGGTTTGTGCTTAATCTTGACCTACATACACATCCCTCGGTGGTTGTAATCGATGAATGACTCGTACTCATCCTGTCTACATGATACCAGATCTCGCATTTTGATCTCATGGTTCTCCATAAATTGGAACTGTTTCAAAAAATGCTCGGGAAATGCACCCTCAATCGCTATTAACCCGCTCATATTGGAGCCTGTACTAGCTACCTGCTACATAAGGAACATGGGAATAGTGATGTCAATACATCATCGAGGATCGCCTATATGCATAAAAAAGTTTCAAATTTCAGAACATGGAATGATGGTGGATCTGTTTCATCAAAGGTAGGTATTCCACATAGGCTGATTCTCGAGCTTGAGCATTGTATTTGACCTCCCTAACCTAGCGAGGTCGACCCCTCTTCAAGTTTCTTCATCACCATTTTTAGGTCAATGCTGGACCCAACTACCATCATGAACTCCCTAGTCGCATCACTTACGCACCGCAATACCCAATGCTCGTTGATGCTTGTGTCGATCGCATTCAACTTACTATCGAATTATGGCAAAGGATTACTAGTTGTGCTTAGTTTGAGCATAGGTTTGGCCATCACCTTATCATCCACTAGCTTGCTGATGGCCTTCATTAAATCTTTGCAATTATTTGTTCTATGTCCGGCATCTATATGGTAATGACAAAAATTGTTCTTCTCCTCAAGTTTAAGAGGGGCCCATAGTTTGAGACTTTCAAGCTGTTTTAGCTCCATGAGCTTGGTAAAAAAAGCTTAGATTAGCTGCATATGGTGAGATGCTATGGTACTCTTCTTTGGAAGCCTGATTGCCGCTACTAGTTCAGATTGGACCATTTGTACTACTGTTTGTTTCCCTTTGTTTTGAACAAGATGGAGGATGATCCTGATTCATTCTTCTTGAACAACATCTTACCAATTGGTTGCCTGACCCGCGTATCCATGGATTCTATCCTTCAAACTTTACCGCCTTTTCATACATATTATTGTAACAAGTAAAGGTATCAACTCCCAACCTTCTTTTGTATGCCGGTAGTGCTCTATCATGAAGCTTCACTATCATTTCTGACAAGCTAAGTCGGTCTTTCAACAGTACCTGGGTGGCCATCCACAAACCACAGTAGGGCTTAAATAGCTCCCCTGGTTGTTGCTTTACCGCCTCAAGATTCTACATCATGGTTCTCATATGGGAATTAGAGCCATACTGCTTGACGAATGCTTTTGATAAGTGCTTCTAGTCTTGAGCAAATTCCAAAGATAGGTTATTATACAATTCATTAGCGGGTTCTCCCCATGTAACAATGAACATCTTGGCCATCATTTTGTTGCCAATGCTGTGCGACTTTATGATCATTTGATAATTTGTGAGATGCGACCTCGGATTTCCTACCCCTTGATATTTTGTTAGGTCGGGCATGACAAAATTATGGGAAGCCCTTCCTCCTCCTGTGCAGAATGTCGTTCGAGCTGAACAACTGGTTGAAGGCCAGAAAACTGAGGAGCATGAACGGTCAAAAACTGCTGCCATAACTCTGCTAAGTTTGGCAGTAAGCTTTGATGGGTGCCCATGTTCACCATTGCTTGGACTGGGGGAATAGCTATTAAGACACCTTGGCCATATGGACCTTGGGATTGTATGAGACCCATTGATGGAACTGGGAAATTTGGAGTGACTTGCGACTGAGGCGCAGCTTGTGGTTGGAGAGATTAGGCCGTAAAAGTCAGACCCTGGTTATAGAATGGAGGCACATTAACATTCTGGATGACAGGTGGCTGCAATGGGAAGTTCTGAACCGGTGGGATAAAGATGGATGAAGGCTTGACTGACCTTGCTGATATCGTCGATGACTGCTGACCCAAATGACCCAAACCGACTAGTTGTGTAGCAAACTATTGAAATGGCTGAACTGACTGCCCCTGAACAAAGTGACTCTGCCAATAACCGAACTGCTCCTGTATCTATCCAAGAGTGCCCGTCAAAACCAATTCTTGCTAACCGTTACCCCCAAAAGACTGTCCTATCTTAACCTGTCCGAACGGTCGTTGACCTTGACTTAACTGACCCAAACTGGCTTGTTCATACAGTGGCTAAGACCCACCCGTTTTGAATCGAAAAATGTTGGTAGGATGCTCGTTAGGGCTACTGGAGGATAAGTGAACATGGGGAGAAGGCACTAGTCTCTACATCCTTGGTTAACCGGCAATAGTCGGGCCTTTGGACCACTTGACAATTTTGGAATCAGAGAGTCGATCTGAAGTGCAGTCCTCTGGTTGATAAGGACGAGCATAGAATTGTAATGCTTGCGTGAATTGATCACTTTAGAGAATAGTGTTCAATGCGTGGGTCAACTCTGGATTAATAAGAGAAGGTGGGGGAGCGAACTGCTCTTCTTGCGTGATTTGTTCGTTACTTCCTGTCCTAACAGCTAATTCAAATCCAATAAATATCCCGATTCTGACCCTGAACCTGAACCTGAACTTGAATCCTCGCTAGAACATGTGTACAATACCCCCTTTAGCTGAGCCACAATTGGAGAAATTCTGACTAAGCAGTGGTTCAGCCATTCCTAAGCCTTGACTGAATCATGAAATGAATCTATCAGGTGATGTAATGCGTGGTTGATTTACACAAATGCATGAGATATGTATCTTATGGCTGCATCACAAAGGGTTAAATGTCTTGATTCGATAAATTTCATGTTTGCAAATCCATTTAAAACAAACAGGTTATTCAATATAACTTGGATGTAAAAAGTGATCCGCGTTCATATGGTGTGGAATGATGTCAAAATGATATCGGTGTGACATCATGGTGATGAATGCTATGTTGTGGGATAACCTTGTTACCGGTGTGGTGAGGTTGTCATTCCACTTGTGTGGTACTAGGTATGTTGGTGGAATCGGATAACGCCATTGAAAGTGCCATACTAAGCATGTGATAATAGGATCATCTTGTGACGAAATGAGATATCCATACTACCTGTGTGGTAATAGGCTCATCCTTTGAAAAAATGAAATAGCCATACTACCCATATGGTAATAGGCTCTTGGTTTTGGGAAACCTACGATGAGGTATGTGAGGTGGCCGTACTATCGGTGGGATAACAGTTGCAGTTGGGGTAGTTAGTATTATGGGTGAAGTCGCCATATTACCCATATGGCAATATGCTTTTATTGTAACTATAGTGCATTCCTGTGATGTGTGTTGGAGTCGTTTATACTATGAGAATTATTTTGGGTACACGATGTGTCATACCCTAATAAGAATGTATGAATATACTATGTATGAACCTAATCATGATATGGGATTGGTTTGAGAATTTGCAGTTGTGGCATACTCTCACATTTTGGGTTCGAATTGTTCACACAATTGACGCAATCTCGGGTAAAATGGTGTGTTATACCCTAAGGGAATTGTGTAAACGCATGAAGTTGATCATGATGTGTGACCTCGAATGATTTGTTTTTTATGTTTTGGTTACGCCAGACGAGCGGGACATTGGGCGCAAAAATGAGCACCGCTATATCGCGGTACGATGTCATCCTAAGAGTCCATGCAATTCTAAGAGATGTTGTCTTATGCATCAGCTAAGACTAATCATGTGACACTGATGAGGTATCAAGTTTTGGGATAGTTAGTGTGTTTTAATGGGTAGCGTAAATGATAAGTGTATGCATATTTATGTGTTTGCACAAAAGATTGTAGTTAGCATGATGCTATAAAAGAACAATGAACGGGATGTGTGAAGCGCTAAACACATAGCACATAGCATGCAACGTACTTCCTCCAACCTTATATCTCCAGCGCGTAAGGGTCAAGCTTCTAAATCTAAGCTTGGGTCATCTTAATACCGTGCGGTATTAAGGTTCAAACCTGCAAGGAAAATGTCCAATTTGTTTTGGTAAACCTAGTGGAAGTGTCTATGGTTTCCTTATATGAGTTCGACCAGGGTTGTTACTGTAGAAGGCTATTGTTGCACTACGATACACTACAAGCCTCTCCCTAAATAGGTGATAACGAGGGAGGTACATGCGATATGGTAACAAGTGAACCACCCATTAGGTATCCTCGATTCCAAACATGGCACGAGTCGATACTTCATGAGCTTCACGCAAAATAGGACAGTCCTAACCTTAAGGCTAAGTCATCTAATGCATATGCTTTGTTTGAAATATTTTAAAGATAGATTAACTCATTTACGACTTTTCAATACTCATCCAAAAATCTTTTAAACTTTAAGTTTAAAAAGTAGTCCTCAACGGAGTTTCCACTATGAGCGGATGACGTTTCGTACCTACGCGGTCACCGCGAGGTGCCAGCCCCGATGAACGGAGGTGTAGGGTTTTCAAAAATGTTTGAAAATATGTAAAAACTGGTTTAATGTAAAACTAGTTTTAAAAGACCCGAGACCTCGATCTCTAGTCTTAAGATATGAAGTCGTCACCCGGATCAGCTCATCTAGGACATTTTTGGTACAGCCTAGACCACAGGGTGTTCGAGACAATACTTTAGTATAGAGATTCAGGTTCCGGATGGGTTATCTATTTCATCGTTAGTTGAGTTAAATTACACCGGTTTGGAAACCACCTTTGTAATATTCTAATTTAATCTATGTGTTTTCGGTTTATATATTATTTAAACACGCATGTTGAAAGCAATAAATAAATGCGATAAAGTAAACACGTAGGAAAAGTAAATGCGCCTAGTATATGAGGGATCAATTACATCACGGGATTAGGGGATACAAATCGCCTAAGTATATCGAAATCTAAGGATTACAATCGCCTAGAATACATCGATATCCAACAAATGAAACATTGATTTAAATTAAATGCAATACCTGAAGGAAAATAACTCCTAACATACATCTAACTTAAACTACTTGCATCCACACAGGTTAGAACAGTTGGTATTTCACATCAAGAGTAGGCACAAATGTGCCAAGTATGCTCGAGTTTAGATATTTACAAGACCCGTGTGGTCAAGTTAAAATGATTGAGCTTTCACACTTTTCTTTATAAAAATGATTCATTTTTATATACAAGCATGTTAGTCATTGTTATTAGTGAAAATGCCGCATGTGAGTTTCGATGGATCGGATATCCGACAAATGTGTTCCCTTCATGTGGGTTCCTAACAATAACTTCGAAATCGTAAATCTATGGTCGAATTATAAATAATAAAAACTTTACTAGCATGACTAAAAATGACTTGACAATAATAACAAATAGTTAATAAAATCAATGATATTTAATAAAAAAAACATGAAAACAAACTTTGTATTAAATCCTAATTCAAAAACTAAAAGTTCTGAAAATCATAACTTTTACTATTATTATCAGATTCAAATGATTCTTATAATTCCGAAAAACTTACGAAATGTAAAACATGCTAAAAATGATTAAATCAATAAGTAAACAACAGTTTCAAACCGAAAATCCACAAACAGTTCGTACGTCCAAAACAGAGCACGACAATTTTTATGAAAATTCAAAAAATCATAACTTTAGTTACACTGGTCTGTTTTGATTGATATTTATCATTTCTGAAATCACATAGTGTGGAGAATTTAACAAAAATAACCTTATTCATGATAAAAAAATCTAAGTCAAGCTCAGAAGTGAAAATAGTAACACTCTGCCCAAGAAACAAAAATGAATTTGTACAATACTTTGAAAATTCATAACTTTTGATCTACTTTTCCGTTTTTAATGATCTTTATAATTTCGGAAACCTCATAATATTTAGAATCTATAAAAAATGACTAAACACATAAGAAAAATCTATTTGAGTCCTAGAATTGAAAACAGTAACGTGTTACCAGAATATCAAAATAGATTGTTACAAAATTTTGAAAATTCATAACTTCTATTATACTCGTTAGTTTTGAGTGATCTATGACATTTTGGAAACCTCGAGACATGCAAAATCTTTTAAGTAAAGAAATGACCAAAAATTACAGAAGAAGAATTTTTTGTTTTACAAAACAGTTTGATGAGTGACATTGGAAATAACCGAAAACAAAAACTTTTAAAGGTAAGTAACTCGAATATTATGAAATAAATGAAATAATAGACATTAGGAACTTAGATACTTACCCATTAGTTGTGGATCCACTTCTTCAAGACCCGCGAAGTCCTCCGGGAAGCTCTCTTCGTTTCCTTTTCTAGTTGTTTGGTTGGTTGGTTGATGTAACCTATTCTACCCCGGTTTCAAACAAAACTTACAAGACTCTAATGCTCAATCGCTCTAGTCAAACTTAAGGTCAGGGTGTTATAAACCTTATACTAATATTTCAGAATGATACAACGGTTGATTTCCTGGTAATGCTTGTCGGAATATAGTCGGGAAGAATGTTTCTAAGCTTCGAGTTTACTTCGAAAATGTCTTCTAAACCTCAAAATACCTAAGGAGATGGTGATCTACCCAAATGAGACCCAAGTTCATATCATTTGTATGCTTAAATTCTTGTACTTTGCTCAAGAACACTCAAGAACCCCAAAAAATTCTTCTTAATGCTCTCTCCCTTTGAACCCTCTTTCATCTACCATCTGCCTCCTTTTGCAGCACTCAAAAGCTCTCAAATACCCTCTTCAAAGCTGTCCCTTTCATTCCTTTCCTCTTCCATCAATAATGAATGTCTTCCACTCACCTTAATGGACTCTCTTCAATCCAAAATAGTCTAACTTTCAACCACCAACATCATTCCACCTATTTCTCCATTATCTTCATCAATCAAGGCTCTCACATGACTTTTATTTCTAAAATATTTAATGGATAATGGTTGTATGACAATGCATGGTTGGATTTTGCCCTTTTCATCCTAAGATACTACTAGTTGACAGCAAAACGCAGCTGTCAAACTCGGTGTCGTTAATGATTTCATGATGTCATTAATGGCATCAATAACCAGGTTAGGCTCGGGCTAAGTTTTAGTCGATTTGGGTTTTCTAAGGTTTAAAAATTAACGCAGAGAGCTTCTTCTGGACGAATCTGGGGTCTTGTCAAAATGAAAGACTAATACGGAAAGTAAATTATATCTTCATCATTGTTCTTGTGGGATGGTGAAAATCTCGTGCTCATAGTCATCATAATATGTTAATATATAGAGAAAAATGTATATTTTTTTGGTTTGTAATTTGATAGCATTGGAAAAGAATCCAATGTCATAATTTAGTGCTACAATTATGTCATTGGATTGCTCCCAATGCAAACAAAAAAAATATGTCTTTAACTGACATGTGTTTTTTATGGCATTGGAAAGGAATCTAATGCAATAATTTAGTGCTAGAATTATGGTATCAGATTCCTTTCCAATGCTATAAAACCAAAAAAAAAACAAAAAAAACATGTCTTTAGCTCACATGTATTTTTTTGTTTTATTCGGGTTGAAAAGGAATCCAATGTGACAAAAACCCAAAATTAATGGTTTTCTACTTCTATTTCATCTTTAAATAGGAGATGAAAATTCATATCTCATTGCACCAAAATCTTCTACTTCCTTTTCTATTTCTAATCGATAACAATTTCAGTTTCATATTAAAAATGTCTCGTGGAGGTAGTTTAACAAATGAGGAGGATATTTTGATTTGCACAATATATTTAGAACATTCACAAGATCCTATAATTGGCATAAACCAAACTAAAGAAAGTTTGTGGAGAAAAATTTCTGCATAATATAATGAAATTAAACACGATGAATGAATAACACGTAAAACTAGATCAATTAAATGTTGAATTGAAAAATTTGAAAGAAATGTGAAAAAAACTAATTTCCTACGTCCGTCAAGTTGAGCGAACTAATCCTAATGGACCATCCGAATAAGATCTTGTAAGTATATATATTTTTTTACTTTCAATTTATTTAACATGATATTTATGTATTGACATTTAAATTTTTATTACCATTTATAAATGCACCAAACCAAAATATTATTTAAGGAGGATGAGAAGTACAAAGAAGGTTTCAAATGTGATTATGTTTGGCAAGTAATGAAAGATTTTGTGTTGTTATATAGCTTTTTTACCTATGAATTATATCTTAACTTAATTTTTTAAATATAAATACATAAATATAAATATATTAATTATAAAAAAATCGATATAAATACAAAAATATATAATAAGTAATATAAATTTAAATATATAAATTAAAAATATAAATATATAAATAAATTTTGAATAACTAAATATATTAAAAAAATTTAATTTAATATTATAAAGTAAAAAAATAAAAATAAAACCCTTTCTCCCACGCAGAGGGCGTGGGAGAAAGGGTGGATGAAGGATGCCAACCATGGCATCCTTCATCAAAGGACGCCAACGCCTGGTGTGGCAGCTGGTAGCGGCTGGAGACGGTCACCACCATCCCGCCGGCGTCTTGGCATCCCCTTGGAGATCCTCACTCCTCCCACTTCAAATTTAACATCAATCCAAATGAAAAATGTTTATTCCCCAACCATTAACTTCAAATCTCACTCCAAATCCCACTCCAAATCAAATAATATTATTTTATTAATCTCTACCTACTACTTTTATTAATATTATATTCATGTATCTTTTATTACATTATTCAATTAATCTTAATTATATTTATATTTCTATTTATTTATTAACATACGTATTATAACTAAATAAAAAAATTATAGTTTATTATGTAAACATGAATAATCATTTTTATTTAAGTAACTATTATTAATATTTTACAATTAACACGTAAAAAGACAATAAGTTAATAAAAAAAAGTAGTAAAAACACACACACTACTAAAATTAATAAAATTACAACAAACATAACATTAATCATTTGAATTAGCATATTCTTCTCACAAATGATCAATCAATGTATTACGGAGCTCGTAATGTGTAGTTTGGTTTCTTATTTGACGATGTCGAACTATGAATTCCCCAAATTGGTTCTTATTAGTGCTATTTATTTGAATATCGATGCCTTCGGGTTTAACAATCGGTGCCTCCAAATCACGATCATCCTCAATTATCATATTGTGGAGGATAATGCATGTTTTCATTATGTTATAAAGTTGTTCCTTCCTCCAAAATCGTGCAAGATTAGCTATGATACCATATCGTTCTTGCAAACCTCCGAATGCACACTCCACATCTTTCCGACAAGATTCTTGTTTTTGATCGAATAATTGTTTCTTTCTTCATTGTGGATCTTAATGGTTTGTACAATATAGTTGCCCACTTTGGGTAAATGCCATCAGCTAAATAATACCTCATGTGATACTCCTTACCTCCAATTTCATAAGTTACTGATGGAGCAATTCCATTTGCTAGATCTGAAAATAAATGAGATTAATCAAACACATTAATGTCATTATTAGTACTAGGCATACCAAAGTATACATGCCAAATCCATAGATCATAGTTTGCTACTGCTTCAAGAATGATGGTCGGCTTCCCTGAGCGACCACTATATGCACCATGCCATGCTGTTGGACAATTTTTCCATCCCCAATCCATGTTGGAAAATATTGTACAAAAGTGGTTTTTTGTACATTATGTTGTGTCAACTTTGAGACATAATATACAAGGGTTAAAATTGTAATTTCTATAATGTTTTTACATAAACGTGTTGCTTGCTACGTGAGCTTTGCAACGGTATATTATGTGCTCAAAACGGACAAGTAGTGAATGAGAAACCAAAGGCTCAAAGTGAGATCATGGAATGCAAATTTAGTTTGCAAAATGAGTTGAAAATAATAAACCAATCCCACATCACTTTCAAAGTAGTTGTTGGAAGTGTTTATAAGGAGGAAGCTTGGATGGCATATTAAATTGTTATTCCATATTATGCTCTAACCTCTACGCGCAGGAGGGGGTGCAAATCAATTCCACCGGGTAGGGACGCACCCGTACGACGTGGGCGACGCGAATGCCGCTCTGAAAACGATACCCACGGACCAGCCGACTTTTGCACTCCGGAATAATTTTTTCCAACTCAGTTTACAGTTTCAATTTGAAATTAAACTAACTGTATTCACAAATTAATTGCAGATTAATTAGTAGATTAATTTCTTACTAATGAGGCAATTAAACCTGATTTCCAACTTTTCCTTATATGTGTGAAGACTGTTGATTTTGTCAATCAATAGTAACAGAGATTTGCAGACTCTTATTTTTTCATAAGGTAGAAATTTGTTGCTCTATCGTGCTCCCTTTTGCCTCCGTGATAACAGTTGCTCGTGGTTAGAGTTCGCCTATGAATCCGTTGGATCCTGGGAGACCGATCACCGGAGTACCGGCGAAATCCATCTTAAGGAAACTGACTATAGGCCTCGGATTATTCCTTCTCGAAAGGTTATTTGTATTTAGTATTTCATATTTCGATTTTCTATTTACTTCCGATTCTAATATCAATTTCAGTTTATTTTTCCTTACATTCTTTGTCGATTGTTTCTTGGAACGGACAACAATCCATGCAATCTAAACTTCCCAACATTCTTGGAAATCCACGTGTCTTGCCAATATGAAGCAAGCTAACAAGATCATTCTCATTTGGCGATCGAAGATATTCTTTTGAGAAAATTTGAACTATATCATCAGAGAAATTCTTGAAACATTCAATGATGTTGACTCAGCAACTCTTGTGTATTCATCAATAGCATCTGCTGGAACACCATATGCCAATATGCGAAATGCAACCGTTATTTTTTGATTTGTCAATAATCCAAGTTTTCCAACAGCATCACTTCGTTGCACGAAGTAATGATCATAGTTTGTCATTGCATCCTTAATCCGTGTGAGAAAATCGTGACTCATTCGATACCTTCTTCGGAACTTGTCATCTTTGAAACAAGGATTATCACCAAAGTAATCTTCATACATTTGAAAGTCTGCATCAACTCTATTTCGATTAATGACTTGATGGCCTAGCACAGACCCACCATGTGATGAATTGTCATTACGTCTACCTTCCACATATTGTAAAATCTATTCTTGATTTTCTAAAACTCTAGCACACAATATTTGAGTTTGGATGTGTGCTCCTTCATCTGATGAAAGATCATCAAATGAGTTAATTTCTTGGATATTGGAGTTCATGTTTGTTAAAGTATAGAATGTTATACTTTCAATGATGGTTAATGTCATCATAATACATTAATATATAGAGCAAGACATATATTTTTTTAGTTTATAATTTGATTGCATTAGAAAGGAACCCAATGCCATAATTTAGTGCTAGAATTATGACATTCATTGGATTCCTTTCCAATACCATAAAAACCAAAACAAAAAAAAATACATGTGTTTAACTGACTGTGAAACAGCTTCACCGGTTTTGTACCAAGATAGACATCTAACGAAGCCTGGATGTTGTGGAGTCACCACTTAATTAAATTTTTATAGGTCAATTAAGAAAACCCTAAAAAGTGTAAACATATATGGGTTCGGGGAACATGTCATGATTTATGTTTTGGACTATATGTAATGCAGGTGAAAAGAGGCTTTTTTGGTTATTTGACTTGAAACCCGTAATTAATTACAGATTGGCCTACATATCC
>CAOJBI010299863.1:0-10338 GCA_948277035.1 Euphorbia corollata
ACAATTCACCATAATCTGTTAGCGGACTCGCTACATTTCGTGGTGGTTTATTTATTGCAAATAAATGTAATTTGTGACAAAGCCATGTAATAAAAAGCCAAAATCCCCAAACACTGGGGAAGTGCTTACTAACAACTAACATTTAAATTCCGTAACTAACCTGCTAACATATATAAACTGCTGTACAGGAAATTAATTACAATATATCTCTATTGTTTTATTTTTGTGCAAAAATAAAAATCGGACTTAGGAATATTTTCTCATTTTGAAATAAATTCATGTAATATGTCATATCTTGAATCAACGGTAAGAAGTAACTATTTTGCCCGTACCCAGAATCTTTATTTGTATTTAAATTTATAAAAATAAATTTTTATACTTTAATTTCCTAGTAGAGCTGAACCAGGTGGCGACTCTGAGTTTTGTTGTTTAATTGAAGTTTTAAACCTTGTTTTTACTTCAAACCAAAAGCTGTGATGATGTCTTCTCGCATAACAACACAGGAGATATTTTCAGTGGAAATTTATCATAGAATATTTTTACCACGAGATTTCCCAATCGGCTTTCGACGAATCATATTTTATCACACGACCGCGCGCACGATCTCATGATTAGGCAACCAATCGAAACGCACGCACCATGAGGCACCGAGCCCCCGCTGCCGGTCCCGCGCTCGCGAGATCCCCCCGCCCGCTCACAGTTGTTAGTCAAATTCTCAAGATTTTATCATATTATTCTTATGTATGCTGATTACAGTATTGATCATGATATTGATATTGATATTGAGTTACTTGTGTTATTGCTTTGTTGCTATTGAAAGATAGTATTTATATTGTGTCTGATATTGAATTTCATATCGAGTTTTCATGAAAAATATTTTTAATTATCTATTGTTCAATTCAACCCTCCCCTCTTGAACAATTTAATCATCGATATATAACAAAGCTGCCTTTTTATTGATAGCAATAAACAAAACGGTTCGTACAAAATAGGTAATAAAGATGTATCACCCTAATTGCCTCTAGGGTATAAATCATAGGTAACAATCTTCTACTTGCACTAGAGCCAATTACACATGTGCATCATGCCATACTTGTTAACATGCTGGTCATGTTTTACTTGAGTCAATGGCTTAGATCGTTTTAACGGTTGTCAAGTGCTTCTCACCTAGATAAAATTAAGTTAACATATTGGTCACTTTTAATTTAAATCCAACATATGGGTTACTTTTGGTTAACCATGATGGCTGATTGCATACATGAAGCTAAATCATGCCATGTGTGTCAAATCCACGGAGACATTAATCATCTTCCTCTGACTAAGTTACAAGGTTTATCTACACCTTGGATATTCTCAGCATGGGGTATTGATATCATTGGAGAAATAAGGCCTTCATTGGTAAATGGACATCGATTTATTTATAGTTGTGGCTATTGACTACTTCTTAAAGTGGGTTGAAGTAGAATCTTATGCGAATATCACAGCTAAGAAAATGGCTCGGTTTATTGAAAGGCACAGTTTTTACAAGATTTAGCATCCCGCATCATGTTGTGACAAATAATGGGGTACAGTTTCAAGATGATACTGCAAATTTGATGGAAAGATTTGGTATTGAGCGTCATCGCTCATCACCTTATCAATCGCAAGCCATTTACCCTTTGCATTATGGGGGTATCGGACCAGCATCCGGTTTCAACTAGACAAACTCCATTCTTTCTAGTATATGGGGCAGAAGCAGTACTCCCCACATAAATGGAAGTCAAGTCTTAACGCGTGGCTCTTAAAGTAAAATTGTTAGAAGATGAATGTGTAAAGGCTAGATATAAAGAATCAAACCTGATTGATGAAAAACATTTGGTAGCATTTAGCAGTCTTTAAATGTATCAGCAATGTATGGCTAGAGCATACAACCGCAAAGTCAAATGGCAGAACCTACCACTGAAAACAGGGGATTTGGTCTTGAAATAAGCTCAGAAAACACACACTGATACTCGGGGCAAATTTCAGCCAAATTGGGAAGGTCCACATGTGGTGAAGAAAGTCCTCAGCGAAAGGGCAGTAAAGATCATGCACATGGATAAAAATGAGTTCGTCAATCCAGTCAATCAAAACAAGTTGAAACACTACATTGTGTAAAAAAGAAATATATAAAAAAATTTATGAAATCTACTAAGCACTAGTGAGGGTTCTTAGGCAAAAAATAAGATTGCAAGAATCAAAGAGAGAATATCTTTGGTAAAATCCTTCTCAGGAACCTTAGACGATGATGGATAATAATTTGGAAATTAATACCATTGACTTTTGGGGTTGAATAAAATTTCTTTTGCAGACATTTTTGTTATTTAATGAAATGTTATATGTGCGTGCTAAATGGATATGTGATATCATTTCATGAGACATACATTCACGAAGCATAATCTGCTTTATTGCACATAAACGCATTATAAGACGAAAGATGAAGGCAAAGAAGAAAAGGAGAAACATAAGGCATAAGCCCTTATTGTTACATAACGACTGCTTGATCAATGACAAGTTCAATTCCTAATAAGACGATGACGAAGGTGCTTGGTCTCATTAATTCTTTCCAAAAAAGTAGCCAACCTGTGAATCCTTATGTTCCAAGTACAATAAGATGGCTAAGGAGTGATGTCGAAAGGGATTGTGAAGTTCACTACAACCTGGGTGTGGTTGGCCCACCTTTCTTCATACTTGTATCTCCGCAGGTATATAAGCTCAAAATTAACAAGAGAGCATAGTGACTCTAAAAAATGCTATGGATAGCCATATTTCCTATAAAGCCGACCAAGGGAATATGAGATGACCTTGGAAAGTAGGAGCAGAACCACTCCTTCCATGGAAATTAACATGAGTAGTCACATGGGTTATTGCTCACCAGGGGCATATCCAATGGATGCTTTCAGTAGTACGAGTTCCCATGAAATTACGCCATTCCTCCAAAGTAAAGCGTTGCAATCTCCTATGTTGACCAAGGAACATCTTCCCCAATGACTATTCAGCCTTGTTAGGTTTTTAAGAGTTTGGTTCAAAAGATTGGATTAAAAATGGTTGATATGTTTGCTAAATTTGAGCCTTGATTTAAAGAAAATTGTTGAAAAAAAACTTCTTATATTAATATTGATATATGAAGCACATATTTATATTAGTAGAACTCTAAAATCCCACTTTATAAAGATAATGATAAGGATGACTATAACAAAACTAATATTAATCTAAACAAAAGATAATTTAAAAATATTAAAACTTAATCTAATCTTGATGGCATATTCCAACACTCCCCCTTACATCAAGATGGAGATTTTGAAAAATAAAAATTTATCAAAAAAGTTCTTCTTCTTCCATTTGAGCATTGACATGAACTTCACCAATGTCAGAATCCTTCTTTATGAATTTGCACACTTTGTAACGTGAATTGATTCTTTACAATTTCCACAAATAGCATCTGGTCTCCATCAATAATATTTCTCTGAATGTGTAAATTTCTTACAATGTCGACACTGTTGGTTTTTTAACTTTTCATGCAAAAAGTGCACCTTCCAAAATTTGACATTTTTCTCTCAAAGATTTTCTTTGCTCTTGTGCCTACAATGTGCCCATCAGTTCTGCTAGTGTAATTGCAGAAAGATCTTTTGATTCTTCAAGAGATGATATTTTTGATTCAAATCTTTCTATAAGTGTTACCAGAACCTTTTCAACAATTCTTGAGTCAGGAAAATCTTCATTGAGTAATCTGATCCTGTTGACAACCGAAGAAATTCTATCAGAATAGTTAGTGATAGTTTCATTTTCTTGCATACATAAAGATTCAAAATTTCTTTTCAAATTCAGAATTTGAACTTGTTTGATTCTCTCATTTCCCTGGTACTCTGATTTGAGTTTATCCCAAGCATTTTTGGCTGTTTGACAAGACATAATTTTTGGAAAAATTGTATATGCTACACAATTTTGAATAAGAGTCTTTGCTTTGAACATCTTTGATTTTTCTTCAGAGTGGGCTTTTTTTGAGCTAGAGTAGGGTTCGTAGGAAGAGGTGCTACTACCCTATCTTGAACAACATATTTAGAAAGATCATATGCTTCGAGATACGATTGCATTCTCACAAACTAGATATGATAATTTTCTCCATTGAAGATTTTTGGAGTATTCAAAGAAAGGTAAGACTAGCCATTTGGAAAAATGGTTTGGAAAAAATATATTGAAAGTTTTGATAATTTTTGGTTTGATAATGAGACCCTTAACATCAACTATGGCTGTGATACAACTATTGGGTTTTTAAGAGTTTGGTTCAAAAGATTGGAGTAAAAATGGTTAATATGTTTGCTGAATTTCAGCCTTGATTTAAAGAAAATTGTTGAACAATAAAAAAACTTCTCATATTTATGAAGCACATATTTATACTAGTAGAACTCTAAAATCCTACCATATAAAGATAATGATAAGGATGACTATAACAAAACTAATCTAAATCTAAACGAAAGATAATTCAAAAATATTAAAACTTAATCTAATCTTGATGGCATATTCCAACATGCCTATAGTTGATTTCCTCCGAAATTGACAGAACAGCTAGCTTATTCCACAGCCAAAGCTTCAAAGAAAATGAATCGTGAGATATTTGATCTTGAAATAGGAAAAGATGTCTGTGAGCGGGCGGCCCTTTCCAGTTCAAAGGAAAGTGCTTTCTAGTGAAAGGGGTCGAACTATGCGAAGCACGAATTCGCTCGGGTTTTGTTTTCAAAGAAGAGGCGTTCACTCTTTGGGGAGTAAATTCATTATAGAGACATCATTTTCAAATTTATTTTCTTAAATATAATGATAAAAATAATAAAATAAGGTTAATACCCTATTTTTTGGGAAAAAGAGTTGCCACCCGGTTTAGCTCCACTAGGAATTGTGGTATACTGATCCATTATAGGACTTTTGATACCGAAAAGTAGAGATTATGAGTTCGTATATAACAGTTACTAATTTTATTCAAAAGTCGAGAATCATGACTAAAATGATAAATTTCGCATTATGATGGCTTAAGAAAACAATAAAAACTAGCGGAGATTTCGGTAAAGTAACGGCGCTACTTGGGATTTCCCATAATGCTCGGACAGAGTTTCCCCTAATCTGGGATATCCTATCTTCACCTACAAGCTTATTCATACGTATCAATGCATTTTATTGGAAAATAAATAGTAAAGCAGCTCTAGTGGCTCTTTACTCAAACATGCAATGCTAAATGAATAAAGTAAAGTAAATAAGTTTAGAGCTTAGAGCCAATACCCTCAGTTACCTTTTCGTTTTTCTAGGATGACATGAGAGCCGATTTTGGACCAAAATTGTTGTTGTTTTGATGAAAAAACTTTAAGAAAAGTTGAAGTAAAAGTGATTGGAAACGTTTGTGGTGATTTAAAAGCGTTTTGGCTCGAGTTATGGCTATAAGCACGAGTAAAACTTGTTTTTATCAAGTTTTAACAAGTTTGTATCGAGTTTTATGGATGAAACCTAATTCAAATCGAAACTCAAGTGATTTGGATAGAAGAAACCTCAAACGAACAGAGTTTTGACGTGTGTGGGGGCGAAAACAAACGAATTTTTCTGTGGGGAAAATCAGGATTCGAAACTTGTGAAAATGGAAAGGGGGAAGCCCCTTTATATTGTGGGTAGGTAATTAGCTCACAGGCTAATTACCTACCTGGGAGGGTAGCCCTAGCTTCCCGGATTTTGGGGCATGCTACCCCCCAAAGGTAATTAGCCTGTGGCTAATTACCTATGTAATTATCCCGCGGGCTAATTACATAGGGAGACATATCCCCGAAATCAAGGAAGTCTATATGATAGGTTTGGGGCTTGCTTTGACTGGGTTTTGATTTTTTGCGGGTTTTTCACCTGAACAGGAAAACTGAACTTTTCGAAATGTGATTTTTCGGTCTTTTAATTTTATGAGTAAAATTAATACGAAACTCGGCTCCGTTTGGCTCATGTCAAATCCGTAATTTGAAATAGGTACATATCCTTATCGGTTCAAGTGGACCGTGGTAACAATGTCATCAAAAGAATGAGAATCTCACTTAAAGCAATAGCTTGCTACGGCGAGTAGTGGTATCAACTCCATTATTGGCAAAACGTAGGCAAATCAAGGTTTTTGCTAATCTCAGAGCTATTGGGGAAGCATCGTCCAGCATTTGAGAAACAATAGGCAGATATGCGAAGCTGCAAATGTCTATGGTAGTCTCGTAAAGGAAAACTCTTAGCAGAAGCAAGCATGCAAGGGACAGCCAACTAGCATCATCAGGATTGAGATCTTGAATTATCTCTAAAATGATGGAAAGCTATAGACCTCTGGAGTTAGTAATATCAACCTGCGTCTGTTGGCTCTAGACAGATTGAAATGGTTCATCAAAGCTTGGTGAATTCAGGGTGATGGGATGGCAAAGCGATTGGCAAGTCAGTTGGAGACATCAGAAGCTTGTAGAAATCCTCACACTTGGGACATAATTCTCGATCCCTGAAATATAAAACATTGCCAATGGGATCCCGGAATTCTATAGCGGCATTTATCAGTTCTTTCTTGATGAAAATTCAGACATATTTCTTTATGTTCCTTAGACCACAACATTCAAGCCTGGACCAACCATTACCATTCTTGAAATAGTTGTTCAAGTCACAGTGGAATCTCACGTAATCACACATCGTGAAGTCATAAAATGGGATGAAGAATGAGAAGAGTAGCGATTCGCCATATGTAGTTTACGGGGCAATCTACCAATACTGGTAGATTACCCCACAAACTCGTTTGTTATTATTTCGGCTAAAGACTAGATATGTAAAAGATACATTTAATAAAGAAGAAATCATTTCATAAAAAGCCAAAAAAGTGGCCAAATTGTACTATACAATGTTTTAAAAAGAAAGTTCTAAACATAAAAAAAATCCTAAAACTACTGCCCGAATCCCGAATCATCGAACTCGGGACGGTAGTCCGATATGGAATCATATGAACTGGAGGGTCCTGGATAAAAGGGTGGTTGTTATTGTGGAGGCCCCTTGTTGAGCTTGAGTCTCTCGATCTCTGCATTCAGCCCATGGTTATGTGCCTGTCGAATAAAATGTCATCATACATTTTCATAATATTGCATGCATCATATTTTGCATAAACAGGAAACTTATCATCATCACAGTTGTGAGCGGGCGGAGGTTTTCGTTCTGTCGCGAAGCATGGAATACGGAGTGATGAGCGTGGTTTGGAAGTGATTTTTCAGAGAAAATCAAAAGAAGAGTTAATGAACCGTAATGGTAAATAACATGAAAATTGATTATTGCTGTGAGCAGGCAATGCCTTTCGCGATGCGTTAAAAAAAGAATGAACGTCGAAAAAGTGCAGTGATTTATGAATCGGAAAGTTAATAAATTGATTTTGGAAATCGGGTAGACAAAGTATTTAAGTGATGTTAATTTTATAATTGAGTTGTCATTTTTATACTTGGTATAAATCCTTAAGTTAAAAGAATATTCATGCAAAAGTTGGCGTTTTAGTTTATTAACTAAAAGTCGTGTTCTTTAACTAACATACATTCCTAAATTCATTTTAATCAAGTTATAAACACACTTATTTATCAAATAATTATGGAGGTTTATGTAAAAAGGATGGAGTTTTATGCTTGGTATAAACAAAATTTAATAAACTTGATCATTTACTAAAAAAAGGACTTATTTAATTATGTGACGCTTTTTTAATAAATTTAACACAATTAATTCATAATTTACAAATTGTGAGGGGGCGAGGGGGTCCGCGGTGGGAGGCCGGGCATCGGGGTGCGCGGGGCCTCATGCAGAGCGAGATGTTTCGATTGGTTGCCTGATCCTGAGATCGTGCGCGTGATCATGAAAATATTTGGTTTATTGAAAACCGATCTTGTGATTTCGTGGTAAAAATATTCTGTGATAAATTTCCACTGAAAATGTGTCCTGGGTTGTTATGCGAGAAGACAAAATCACAGATTTTTATTTGAAGTAAAAACAAGGTTTAAAACTTCATTTGAAAACTCAGAGTCGCCACCTGGTTCAGCTCTACCAGGAAATTATGGTATAAAAATTTAGTTTTACAAATTTAAATACCGGGTAAGAGATTCTGGGTACGGGCAAAATAGTTACTTTTCGCAGTTGATTCAAGATATAAAATATTCCATGAATTTATTTCAAAATGAGAAAATATTTCTAAGTCCGGTTTTTATCTTTATACAAAAATAAAAATGAACAAATATATATCGCAATTATTTCCTGTACATCAGTTTATATATGTTAGCAGGTTAGTTGCAGTAATTTAAATGTTAGCTGTTAGTAAGCACTTTCCCAGTGTTTGGGAATTTTGACTTTTAATATTACTTGGTTTTGTAATAAATTACACTTATTTTTAATAAATAAACCACCACGAAACGTAGCGAATCCGCTAGCAGTTTATGGTGAGTTGCGCGGATAAATAAATAAATAATAAAAACCACCACAAAACGTAGCGAGTCCGCTAACATTTTATGGTGAATATTACGAGAAAGGTAAATTACTAAAAAGTAAATACCAAAATTAAAACCACCACATTTCCTAGCGAATCCGCTTAGCGAAATATGGTGAATGGTGCTGGTAAGTAAATACTGAAAAGTAAATGAGTTAGGTTAATTATATGGCATTTTCCCACTTTCGTAAGGAATTTTACCATGGTTAATTTATTGTGTCAGTCAAGTTAGCGGTCCTCCATTTATAATGGGGATAATATCAGTATAAATATATATAACTATATATAATTAAATAGATTAAATCACCAAAAAATAGGATAAATACCCCATAATATGGTAAATTAACAAATATATATATATATATATATATATATATATATATATATATATATATATTAACAATTAAATATATTAACAACATATGAGTAATTAGTATATTTATATATAAATATATATATAAGCAGTTGAATATTCGGGCGAATAAATAAACAACTAAATAAAAATGAAATTGATTAATTAGGGTTTACC
Source organism: Euphorbia corollata (assembly GCA_948277035.1). Classification (NCBI taxonomy): domain Eukaryota; kingdom Viridiplantae; phylum Streptophyta; class Magnoliopsida; order Malpighiales; family Euphorbiaceae; genus Euphorbia; species Euphorbia corollata. The sequence goes on from CAOJBI010299863.1 coordinate 9,045, forward strand.
CTCAGCGTACCTTTTCTTGAGTCCAGGATGGGCTGGGAGCCGGCTTGGAACCGATCGTGATGAAATTGAAGTTGAAGGTGATTTTTTCGGTGTTACGAAGTGAAAACCTTGAGAAATCGGGGTAGAAATTCGAACTCCAAAAGCTTACCAGTACTACGGTGAAAACCTTTGTAAAATTGACGAAAATTAACCCAAAAAATCGTAACCGAAAGAGTAACTTGATTTAGAAATCAAACCCGAGTTTAAAAACTTAAGTCGTATTGAAAACCACGTTAAAAACGCTTGAAAATTGACAGAATAACAATAAAAACTGTTTTTTTTTAAATAAAATCCGTCCCTTGTAACTGCAAATAGCCCACCAATTGAGTAACTGGCCGATCGGCCAGTTACTGCCTATGGAGTAAATGGCCAATCGGCCCCTTACTTAGTGGAGGACTGTGTCACCCCACTCAGTAAGTGGCTGATGACACGCGCACTTACGTCGTGATTTTCCGGGTCTTTTCGACTGATTTTGACCTAACTTTCCGGGCACCGATTTGGCCCAAATTGACCGTCTCCAGACTGGGTCCGGATCGGAAATTTTTGGAGTTTACGAAAAGTGATTCAGTGATTCGGTGCTTGCGAAAAAATGATTTCCAGAAATTCTGATTTTCGTGCACGATACGGCTCCGTTTAGGCTCTCGAAACCCTGGATATGAAATAGACAATTTATCCTCATTGGGCTTTGACAGACCGTGCTAACACAAATTAAATGAATTACGGTTTTTGGAAATCTCGTTTAAAAAAGAAAACTGGAGTCGCCACCCGGTTCAGCTCCACCGGGAATTGTGGTATACTGATCCGAGTAGGATTTTTATACCGATAAAAATGAGATTCTGAGTTCGGAATAAAATAGTTACTCGCGCATTTGATTCAAACTTTTATATTTTCTTTATAACAAATTTTAATTTATTATCCTATATACCCTAAAAAAATTTTATTTCGCATACATATTATTATATTAATATCGTTATTTTTCGCAAATATTTAATTAAAACATAAATTCATACATCGGTGCGGAATTAAACCATACATTCAGTTAGTGGTTAGTATTTTTATTATTATTTGCCAGTGGGTTAGTTATTACAATAATATTACAAATATTGCGGAAAAGTAAATTAAATTACAAAACACTTAAATAAATGAATAAATACTCAAAATAAATATAAAAATCAACAAATAAATATTGTTAATGCATATGGAAATTTCGGCCCCCCATTCCATGGCCTCGGGTATTTTTTCCGATCCCGTTTAC
>CAOJBI010299866.1:0-17657 GCA_948277035.1 Euphorbia corollata
ATTTCTTTTCAGTATTTTAATAAGCTTATGATTTAATTAATTTACAACTTAGGGAAGTAATGAAATAATTGTCCAATATCCAGATGTAAGCTTATTCATTTATTACAATGATTAGAAAAAACTATGAATAAAACGCTAATACTCCCTCCATCTGCTAAATATGGTCGTTTTACAACAATTTGGCCATCTCAAAAATATTGTCTTTCTCTGTTTTTTAAGTGACTTTTACCTTCATTTTTCAAGTTTGCCATTATTAATTAAGGCATTGAAAAAGGAGTGAATCATTAATTGAAGGATATATAAGTAAATTGCTCATTTAGTTGTTTGTTATTTTAAGAACCGTGAAGTAATTAAATTGACTATATTTACCAGATGGAGGGAGTAAGAATTAAATTTGTTTATGGAATGATTTTTTTTGGCATTGACTGACTTGATTTCTATTGGCCCAGACAACTCATAATATAAGAAATATTGAATGACTAATAATGGTTAACCAAATCCGATTTGATAGATTATTTTTGTTTTTGGTAATATTATAGTTTAAATTAATGGTCAAAATTTTTGTAATGTTTATATTATTAAATTAGTTGAAAGATATAAGTTTTTATTGAAAAGAATCACAAAACTTAACCGACCATCGTCTGATCAAATGATCAAGATGTAGATAGAGTTTTCCATTAGTTATTTAAATCCATATAATATTAGAAACTCAAAACATACGCACAAAGCTATCAGCGGATCTAATTTTGTAGCACCTAAAAATGTTACGTGACCGTTTTAACCCAAAAGTCAAGCTGTAAAATTAGCTAGTTATCATCCCCCAAAATAATCTAAAGCAACGCCCCAAAGTTAGCTACTTAGCTTTATTTTGCAGACAATAGAGAAAAACAACAAATCATTCTAATTTGGGTTAGGGGACCATTCCAACGTTTAATAATTATACTCAATTGTATAACTAATGACAAATATATTTTAAGTTACATCAATAAAAAGTTAAGTGTCTCTCTTAATTTTTAAGTGTTAACATTTTACCTTCCAAAATTTGCAAAATTAATACAATTTAAAAGATATAATTATCCTAATTTTTATCTTTCCAACAAGAAGCTTTTAACTACAACCGTTTTGTCAAACTTTAAAGAATGAAGTTTATATCAAGTTTGGGTGAACGCATTTGGCCTATTTTTTATTCAGAACAGTTCCAATAAAACTTCAACTCATTGGACATTTTGTACACGAGCATAAACGTGACACTACGGTTTGGAGGTAAAAAATTAACGTATGGTACAATAGATTGTGATTAAATTTTAACAAGGAATTTAGTTATTTAACCATTTCAACCTTCCTTTGAACTGACATTTCAAAAATTAAAAATGAGACCGAAAAACCGACAAATTTGGAGTAAGCTCTATAATATCGAAACCGATGAAGAAGAATGGCACCAATAATAAAATGCAAAACTGCCACAAATACAGAAAAAGAAAAACAACATACAACAAAGTTGCCCACAAATTATATACACAAAAATAATCTATTAACTTGATTTACTTTATCCCAGCTAACCTCGTTATTTCGGCTACATCAGCATACTCAAATCTGTAAGGTCATCCATCGGAATCGCCAAACCTACCGAATCGTGTTCTTGCAACCCATCGTCATCGAAACTCAACCACGTTCCCAAATCTTGGGGCCCATCGAGTTCATTTGTAACTTCTAGTCCAATTGATTCTAATTCATTCAGCTGCAGACTGGTAAAGTCAATGGGTTCATCTGGCCGAGAAATCGGCCCAACTTCTCTGTCCATTTTACTGCTTGGATGTGACACTGAATCACTGAATCCATTCCCTGCAGTCAAGAGCTCGGTACTCTTTTGCTTAAGTTTTTGTTTGGTTTTCCGCTCGCTCGCTCCAGAAACAGAATTCTGTTGAATGCTATCCTTGTTTAAATCCCTATCCCTGTCAAGAGTTGACGTAACCCTTGAAGAGGCGCTACCAATAACATCATCGATATGCACTTCCCTTTTCTTAACTCTAACGTCGAAGTGATCGCCATGAGAATCATCTCTCTCGAAAGAACTTGAAGCAGCAGCTGCAGCAAGAAAAAAAAAATCAAAATATTCTCAATTTTGTTATTTAATGCATACAACATATCAAGGCCTATTTGTTTAAAATGAACCAGTTCGTACACCATCCATTGCCATGTGTTAGTTTTTTATTAGTTTGACTTTTTAAATATGCAATTGTTCAGATTTCTCTTTCCTCTCCAACTAGAAGCTGACACGTGACATTTAAAAAACCACCTACTTTATTTTAAACAAGTTCAAGGGGTATCTTGAGAGCGGTGACAACTGATTCTTTTGGAGAAGTTCAGGGGTAAATGATGCATTAAGCCACAAATCAATAATATCAAAACATGTAACTAAAAGTAGTACCAGATCCTCTAGCTTCAGCGTGATGGTTTGTAACTTCATTGCAAATGTTACTAGCAGTTCCAGAACCAACGCAATCGACTGACTTGGCATCGTTATTGCATTGAGTTGTGGAGAAAATGACTTCCTGTAATGCAGGCTCACTAAAGCAACTCTTGCCCGTATTTTCGAACCGCCTACATCTGGCAAGAGTACGCTTGATAAAAGAAAGTGCGACTTGACGAGAAACCTTGCGGATGGAGCTTTTTGAAGAATTATTCCCACGACAAGCCTGCGAAAATTCATAAAGTACGAAATCAAATGCCTACATTAACGCTATGCAGATCATCTATTTTTTTTTCTCACGGGAACAAAGCATAATCGCACTTGTTCAAACCACTGATGATACGAGAAACAAAATGATCTTGTTCTTATCTCTAACAAAGTAACTATTGCAGAAATTCTGCCTACTGATTAGGTGTGCTCTAATCTCTCGGTCCACTATAAAACTCGTTCAGTGCTCAAGAACACAAACACAGAGTTTACACTTCTTCACCCATCTCCAAATAAGATGCAAGTACCTACTAATTCCGTAATTCGAAACACAGGATAGAAAAAAAATGTCTTTCTTGGAGCATCTCCAACCCTTCATCCAATTTTTCACACCAAATCCTATCTTCCTCTATAATTTCGTGTTGCTACAATGTCCGCGTTTCCAACCATTCACTCCAAATTTTTACACCAAACTACAATATTATTATTTTATTAAATTTTACCAAACAGACAATACAAAACAAAACCTAACTAAAACAAAATATAAATGAAAAAAGAAAATAATAATATAATGATGTTTGGTGTAGCTACTAGCTACAGTTTCACAATAAAAATGGTGGAACTGAAGCAACACTTAAATTTGGCGTTGAATTATAGTGCTCCATTGACGCACTATAATCTCTCCAACCCCACACTTGGTGCAGGGTTTGGAGACGACATGCATGAAACTGTTTGACCCAAAAGTTTAAGCTGATAGGTGAAGCTCAATCTAAAAATTTATTTTATTCCTGACACTCGCAGGAGAATGCCCCTTGGACTTGAAACAAGTACAACACTAACACATTTTTAATGTGTTACAAATTAATTCAACAAATGAAGCTGTCAGGATTTGAACTTTCGACCTTTAAAACTAAGGTGCTCTGATACCATGTCATGGAACCGTTTGACCCAAAAATTATAAACATTGACATGACACAAATACAGCAAAAACTTATTCTTGTCATATCTAGTCAATCTTCCTGCATTGAAATCCACATGAATGATAGCTCAGAAATAAACATTTTTCTTATTATATCAAAGAGCATATGGCATCGGATAAGGCTTCATGAAGTCAGAAGATAGCTTTACTCCACCTACAATATGATTTGTTGCAAGAGGGATGACTCCAACCCAAGTAGGAAAAAAAGGAACTTTATATTTAGGGGTAAATCCTCGATATCAGTCGTTTGAAACATTTTAAAGCGCATTTGGAAACCTTTAGGTTGTTATTGGTATAATTGTGTTGGGCAGAAAGCAATTTTTATATCCCAGGAAATTGTTTTTCTAATTACATTCAGAAATAAAATTGCCCAACAACAGGGTTAAACAAACAATTTAGGATAATAAAAATAGACATACCAATCTTTTCCTATAGGCCATCTCGATAAGTTGGTCCATTGCAATCTGCTCAATCTTTCTGCAAGTAAGATCACATTATCTCCGTCCAAATAACAATACATGAATTGCATCAGTGACATATTTCCACCAAAATGAAACTAACCTTCTTTCAATTTCTTTCCCTTTCTGAACTGTTTTATCTATATACCCCAACTTCCTTTTTTTCCTACCAATCTGCAGTTAATCAAAATGAGAGAAGAATTGGAAGGACAGAAAACATTATTCTAAAGATGTTAGAACTTAGAAATTCAAGAAAAAAAAAAAGGAAGTCTTCCTGGCACACAACCTGACTGTACAGCTCTTCCCTGAGTTCTAATATGTCTTGATTGATCACGTCCTCTCCCTCTCGAAGATCAGGCTGCAAAAATGGGGAAACAAATAAAAATATATGAAAACCAGCACATTATATATATATATATATATATATATATATATATATATATATATATTGAATTTAAAATAGAAGCATACCAATGGCTCTGGAAATAGACCAATACTCTGTAGCTCCAGAAGAATCCTATCATCCAGACACATCATTTGATATTTGTTATCAGAGTAAGAGAAGCCAGATAAATACAGCTCTCTTGCTTGAGGCTGAACAAGATCATTTGAGCAAATTTCATCGACATGCAAAATATCTGGATGTGAAGATTCATCATCCCAGGGCCACCGTTCACTGCTATGTAAGGAGCTCGACATGCTTGGGTTCCTAATTGTACTAGATGCAACACTTCTGTCACTAGAAATTCTGTCCAAGGGAGAAGAATTCTTCTGGATCTGGAAATTCACTTCAGACTCGACTTCAGATTCCATCCTATCCCTATCTTTGACTTCAATGTCAATCAGATTACATGACCCGCAATGAGAATCATCACTGGCATAGTGAAGCAGCAAATTCTTCCCTTCGCCATGGATGTAGAATTCTTCGGTTTCATCTTCCTCAATTAATGCAGATAGAACTCTCTGGTATAATGGAGCACCCTTATCTAACCTTCCCGTGTCGACCTTTCCGAATAAGGAAGTTTTCTCAAGGGGTTCCTGATTACAGTCATCTCCTTTCATTTCACCAAAATAATCAGGCATTTCTTTATGCATGAGAACACCCTAAGAGTACGAAATTCAGAATTCAGCAATCTCCATTGAATTTAACAAATAATCTTCATTTTACTTGAACTTAAAAGAATACGAAATATATTTAACATCCCCTATTTTTTCTCTTCAAAGGTTGAATACAATTTTTCTTCCTTTTATTATTCCTTATTCCTAAAAGGTAATAAAGTAGGGCTAAAAAATAACTTAACAAGGCAACTAAACAGAATCATCATAAATATGAAATGATAAAAAAAATATTCCAAATCTATAGAAGTAAATTCAGTAAATATTTACTATTCCCACCCACGAACCAGGAGTTAAAAATTCTTAGCAGTACATATTATGTGTATTATTGGTAATTTTTTCACAATTATTTAATTTTCTTGGCATATTTGCATTCTTTTAATGATCACTATTGATTAATGAATCTAAATCAACTTTCATGGCATTTTTACGATATATTTGGTAGTTACAAGTCCGCGTGGACCTAAAAGTTTGTCCGACCCACATATTTTCCCCATAAAATGGAAACGTGCAAACTTTTGGGAAGAACTAAGGGTGAATACAAATTAGATACTTACCAAAAAGTTACATTCACCACCAAGAATCTGAGATAAACTCTCATCCAGCTCCTCTGCAAAAGTTAGCTATTGAACATCAAAAGGATATTGTTAGTGATTGACCCAATGAAAGACACCAAATTTTTAACTTCCGACCATCCAAGCAAGTACCTGTTGCTTCAAGTATGAAATGTCCTCTGCTCTGATAGAACCAAAGAGGGATTCCATTTTCTTCCAAAATGAACCAGAACAGATATGGTCTACAAAAGAAGGTATTATTTCATTATCACGTAAACAGAAAAGTAGAAAAGGTGAAGAATAAATATTATTACCACTAGAATTTCGAGCAGAATTAGCAGCCACAAATAGTTCCTCATGATCATCATTAGATTCTCCTGCAAAAATATGCTAACATGCATGAGGATACCTTCCTTGCAAGATTAAGTCTAGGATAATTGACACGAGCTCATGACTATATTTCAAGAGATTTAAACAAGTTAAACATATGAGATTGAGCCTTGGCACAATGGTAAGGTTGTTGCTTTGTGCCCTGGAGGTAGGGTTCAAATCTTGGAAACAGCCTCTCCACAAAAAAACGTGGAGTTAAGGCTGGGTACACATACCCTCCCCAGACCCCACTTAGTGGGAGCCTTAATGCATTTGGTCACATTCTTTCACACAAGCTAAACAAATATAGAATTGTAAGAAACAAAATTTTTTTACGGCACTGGCCGCACTGCTATCAATAGGCTTGGCTTTGAAGTTCTTCTTTTTAAACTTTTACCATCCACTATCCATCTCTTCGAGTATCTCAAAATATCAATAACAGTATCTGTGCATGTCAAGATAAAGTCTGTCCAATCCAACAGCTAAGCCTAAAACTTGTTGATAATTATTTACCCTAATATATTATGCAGAATTATAGATATTAATGCACATTCCATCATCCAATATAAAGAAACTTTCTGAAAGGATGCATACACAATCATTCAGTAAAATGTTGTTTCATTGATCAATTAAACCTACTTGTGAAATCCAAAGATCCAGTATTAGGTGATGGTACAATACGAGCCAAAGACTTCCGATCTTTCAATTTTTTGGAAGGCGGACGGCCAGTTTTGCTGTTCCAAAAAAACTTTAGTGATTAGAATTCTAACAGAAGAAAAAGACAGACCAACTGTTCAGTTAGGAGAAATTAAAAACACCTTTTATTCTTATCAGAAGAAGGTTTGACATGCTGAAGCACCTTTGTTGTTGATAGATTCTGTAGCTTCTCTCTTACAGTATGAACACCTGTCCTTGCAATGGACAAACCTCTTCCACTCCTTCCTTGTCTCCGCACATCATCTCCAATATCATAAGCGGGTGATTTGTCTATTGTAGCAGGCAAGAGAAAAGACCCAACTTTCTGGGTTGCTGTAAGAGCTACCTCACCACCATCTGTTTTCCTTTTATGTTTATTCTCTCCGGCACCTGATTCTTCACTTTCAGAGAACTCATATACAGAAGTATCACTTTCAAGTTCTCTCTTAATTTTGCGAGTGGCGGTATCCATACTGTTGGCAACAGGTGTTCCACTGGTTCCAAGGGAAGTTTTAGGACTAAAATTATTGACTTTAAATCCTTGAGATGAAATATGAACATCTATAGGATTTGAAACAGGAGCAACTACATTTGCTCTCCTTGTGCGTGAATTTTTATATGGCCTCTGACCTACCCACTGAGCCATGGAAGATGAACCTGTGGAAATTTGACGCTTGTAATTATTTTCCACTCCAGGTACTGAAACTTTAATTGAACTTCTAGGCTTTTCCACACCTTGAAGACATGTAGATGAGGACTGAACTTTGAGTGATGAGTCCAGCATTTTAATGGAGCCAGTTCGAGGTGCTCGAGATGCTTTGGCTTTTATCACTGTATTAGGGCTGCCAGCTAGAATATCATTATTATTTGGCCTAAACATAAAACAAGAATGCCAGATCACTAAACAGATTTGTAAACAAACAAAACAGCATATAGCACACTAATTCAACAACTATAATGGAATTGTGATTTTCATTATTTGATGTATCTGCCTGATGACTAAAAAAATAAATGATAGTATCAAGTTGAAATACATACTTGTCATTTCCTTCCGCCACAAATTTCTGCTCTAAAGGGTTCAAACGATCTCGCGAAAGTGTTGCACTATCCAAATCATTCCTGAACTGTATACCGGTATCTGAACCACTAGTCTCAAAACAACTATCGAACTTGTTCATAACACCAATTACCATTGAAGATTTTGATCTGTAACACATTATAATCCACTCACATATCAAAATTAATTAATCCTAATGTGCATCCATTATTAGGGGAAAAAATGAGCACTATCAAGAAGTAGCAAGGACAGTGTGTGCATGTATTTATATGTATATGTATATGAGGGATGTTCTACTCAAGTCATTAAGATTAGAAAAGACAGACTAAATGGAAGAATATGACTCATAAACAGCTCTCTACGATATTTGGGTATAGAAACAACTAATAAATAGAAATAAAAAATCAAGTTATGAATACACCTTATTACCTGAAACCCTGAGCATCACAAGATCGCAACTTAGAGTCTGCAGTTATTTTCGATTGTAAGGCTCGCTTAAGATCTCGGTCACCATTTACGACTCTTCCACCTGCAACTCCAACAGAACGCTTCTTTTTAATTTTCGTGTCCCATCCTTCACCTCCAGCAGGTAGCCTACGGATCTTTTCTTCAAACCGAACAGTATCAACACTAGAATCCTGGAGCATATCTCCACCCTTTTCCATAATGGTCTGCTGTCTAGGAGCATGAATGGACCGACCATCACCCTGGTTGCATCACATCGAAAAAAAATTGAAGTCAAAAACTGGGAGAAAGCATGCATTCACAATAAACTCAAAGTAGCTAGTAAAAGTGAGCCTAGTCATTGGCAGGTGTTCAGCAGAGTACACAATCAAGGTTCAGAGACCATGCTTCCCAATAAACAATGATGGAAAAATGAAAGGAAGGGGAACTAGGCTCCCAACACTTCCAAATGCCACAAATACTTCTCAGGACCCCTCACAAAAATCTGCAAGAAGCTAGTACAAGCTTCTTGAATGCAAATTTATTAATTCAATATATTATAAAACTTCCAGTCAATGACAAACAAGACATGACAGATAAACTTCGATAGTTCTGTGCATGTGGAGATTACACAAGTAAGCAATTTAAGTAAGGTATAAAGAGAAATGCATGGCTCTTTAAGTTACCAAAAAGAAGGAATTACGAGGAATGTTGTTCCTTGTGTTCAGTATTGATAAGTGGATCAAGAAACAAGGAACATGAAACATCCATTTCCTTCTGTTTAATTTGACTACTTGAGCACAAACTACAGTAAAAACACAATTTTTACTAACACAACTCAATCATCAATATCAATACACAAGTACAAACCCGCACATCGGCCACTGATGTACGAGCACGCTTATTCATCCCAACACTCTTGGCCCTGTCCTCCAATCTTTGACCCTTCATGTCCTGAGTATTTCTGTGGATCTGGTTCACCAACTTTGTCATGCTTGTTCCATTTGACCTCTCATTCAACAGAAGTTCATTCCTCTGCTGCTTCTTTGAGTCTAAGACTTCTCTATACTTCTCCAATTTTACTAATGAATCATGCATCATATTTGCTCTTACCCTGTTAGAAGTAGATAGCATCTTCATCAGTAAGTAACCAGACAACTTAGTTTTAAAGATACAACAGCAAATAGAGAAACTGTCCCTATGTTCCAAATTCTAAAAGCAAAATATGGGCATACACCGTAGGAAAAATACAGAACAATCCCATTGTTCTGCAATATATATCTGTGTGTGTGGGTGAATCAAAGTAATCATTTCAACGTTATAACGTAACCATAAGTAACTTCTCGTTTGGGAGTAAAAGCCATTAGCACTTTCCAGTCTGGACCATCTCAATTTCCATGCATAGAATTGAACTTTCTTTTGATATAGAAAAAAATGTCATAAATGAAATAAGCAGTGGCTTGGACAACCATGATACATTAACAACCATAGTAGTCAAAGGCGCGCCTAGGTTCTCAGGCGAGCCCATGCGCCTTTAGGGGTTTTAGACTTAACTTTGCGCCTTTAGCGCCCCAAGGCATGCCTAGGCGGCCAAAAGGCTCAAGGCGCGGCCTTGCGCCTTGAGTGCGCCTCAGCTCCTTGACTACTATGTTAACAACCTGTTACAGCATATACAAAATTGAAGATACCTGGCTCTTCTGCAGCTATCCTGTTCACTTTCTTTCAAGTGTTTTAGTTCCTCGGTTGACATGGGTTGAGGGGGCTTCGAATGGGCTGCTCCAAAGGAATAGTCCTCGGATTCACTTCCCAGTGTTGCACCTAAAACCTTCCTTAACTCTCCAGAACGATATTTCTGATTTCCCAATGCAATTTGCTCCAAAGGTAAGTATTGTGTCAAAGATGGGATATCTGACGACGACGACGTGGCAGTTCCGCGGCTTATATTATTCCCTGAACTTAACATTATGATCTCATCCACCTCAAATACAAAAGAACCTGTCAGATATCACAGGTAGGAAGGAAACAATCGTTAGCTCTTTCGAATTGTGCTACTTGTTGCTTAATTGCTAAGCATAGTTCTAAGAGTTAATAAGCTGTTAGCTAGGAATCAATTCAGTTTAGCTATTTTTTCTTTTATGCCAACTAGGCATAGTTAGTTATAGCTGGGACTATAAATATCTGTACTAGCTTCTATTCAACACATCTAATGACTAATGAAATCAGAATTCACTTCTCGCTCAACTTTTTCTACCTCTTTTCTTCTTCTCTAACTCTTGAATCTCTTTCTCTCGATTCTATTCCTTTCTCTTATTTCTATTCTTTCTCTGTTCATCTCAAATCAGGCCTCTAACCTGACAGCACCTTCCTACGGTAAGCCCGAGAACAATAAAAACAAAGTAAGCAATCCACTGAATAAAGTAAAATCTTTTACAACTGCCAATATGAGTAGGTTTCGTAATAAATAGTTCAAGAAAGCAACCATCTTCCATTCGGTTACCTTAATTAGTTAAAATAATTAAAACATCACCCACTTCACAGTAATTATAATAATCTCATTATAAAAATAGGATTCAAAAGTTTCAGAACCTTTACGCTTGGTGACTTTATAACGAAAAGAGGGATCAAATTATCAATGAAAACAAAAAAAGCCCGACAACTTGTTCCAAAAACTGTGGATTAATTAATTTTTTTGTCACTATCTTATTAGACGATATGAGGAATACATGAAAATAATTTATCAGATACCAATTAAGCCCGAGAAAGAACTGGTTGGCTCAGTTCAAACAACTTGTTTCCTTTAACAAGATTAACAACCGCAATGGCCACAGCCAATTTGGTACGCTACTTTCCATAACTCAGATAATAAAAAAATTCTCAGAATTCGCAAATGCCGCACTGGTAGCAAACTAATTCAAACAAATATAGATTTTCAAATTATCTCGACTTCAAAACATTTCATATCAGTTCACTTCAATTTTCCAAGAAAAGAATCGCTAAAACTCGCCTATAATTCGAAGTGTACGAGAGCGTAAAAACGAGTTCAAACAAATAACATAAGCTGCACATGAAGTAGGAAAAACCCTAAACCGGAATCATGAAGCTTAGCTAGTTCGAAGACAAATAAGATGAAATTAAACCAAAATTGAAGCGAGAAATTCAAGAGCGACGGCTAAGAGATGAAAATTACCGGAGAATCAACGCGGTCAATCGAAGATCAAACCTGTGCAGCGAACTCTTTGTTGAAGAGAGGAATAGGAAAAAAAAAATAAAGATAAAAATAAAAATAAAAATAAAGCAAGAGAGAAGTATTCGGTGTTATGTAAATAGATTCTCTCTACGTATATTCTTAAAACGTCATCATTTTCTGCGTATGGAATCTAACTAGCCACAAAGTGTTTGGGTTTTTTATGTTGTTATTAATTGATTTATACTAATATTTGATAAAAATACAATTTATGATTATTATTAAAAATGGAAAATGATTAAAACGTACATGTTTAAACCAATTAGTATGCAAATTATAAATAAATACAATTTTAAAATAAAATAACAGACTTAAAATCAATTAATTTTTCGGAGCATATTAATATAAATTATCAAGAAAAGATAACAATCAAATTCTTAAGCATGAAACAAGTGATGAAATAATTATACATTTTCTATTAAAAAATAATTAAACTTTACAATACATAATATTATTTTAATAAAAAATACAGAATCAATTATTCCTCCTCGAAATCTCTTCTCATAAAAAAACTATTTGTTTCTCTTTAAAAAATTTAATAAATAATACCTCTAGGAAACAAACATTATTAAGTAGAAAAAACAAAAAAAATAAAATTAAGAAATAAGAGGGTGCAAAGGTAACAAAATAAGTAAAAAAAAAATTGAACAGCAACCACCATCCTCAAAAGGCTTCAAATTACTACTTATATGAGAAAGAACTTTTGAATGTTAAAAAACCAAAAAGCAATTGTTCTATGGTTACCAAAAGAGGCCATTATATCATTGGCAATTTAGCATTTTGTAAATAGATTTCTTTACTTTTTTTTTTTTGTCTCAAGAAATACATTTTGTAACTTTTTTAACATTTGGAACTCAAAAAGAAGAACCAATTAATTGAACTTTACATGGAATTCATTTTCAAATTAATTCCTATGTTTGGTATAATCATTAAAATTTGTAGAATTTAATTTATTTTCATTGATTTTAGTCTTATAAAATGTGGATTTGTAAATTCCACCAAAATTGGTGAGATTTGATTATAATATGGTGAATTCCAAGGATTTCGAATCCAAAAATTACAAATCCAATTTTTGTTCATTCTAAACACAAAAACTTAGATTTCAAAAATTAATTCCACCAAATTTTATGGAATTCATTTATACCGAGCAAGACTTTAATTTCAATAAAATTTGTGGATTTCATTTTTCATCTTTAGATTACCAAAATAATTGGATTTAAAATTCTTAAATTGAAATTTACGAAATTTGATATGTTTGAGCAAACCCTACAAAACTATATAGAATTTGCAAATCCACAATTTCAAATAACAAAACTGATTTGATTCTACATTTTTAGCAATATCATGTAAATCAATTGAATTCTTTTCTAATTGAATTCCATATTTTACTAAAAAAAATGAGTTTCATTTTTCAAGCATAATCTTTAAAGCCAGATAAAACAAATATTCTGCTTGCAATTAGGATTCTGTTAGATATATACAAAAAGAAAAGAAAACAAAAAAAAATATGTAGATAAAAAATTTCGCAGAATGTTTTTATTTTGATTTGATGAAATTGATCCAAAATAATCAAAAGTGCAGAGTTGTAAACCTGAAATCTGAATATTTCATTTAGTGGAATTCATATTTAATTGATATTTTAGAAAAGCATACAAGAAAATATCATTGATAAATCTTCAACCTCAAAGTATTATGAAAATTTTTTACCTCATTTGAGCTGACATTATTAAATGGAAAGAAAAATCATCAACCCACCCGGATGTGATTCGAACCTGAAACCTCCAGAATCCACAGTTTTCGTCTTAACCACTAGACCAAGACCTCAATCACTGACTACAATAGCACCAATTAATATACTAATAGAAATTGGTAGAGTAATATTCAGATAAAGAACAAATAAAAAAAAAGTTTAAAGACTATATTTTGAGCTTTGTTATTGTATATGAAACTAAAAATTAAATAAAAAGTTGACATACAATATCACCATAATCTCTCTATAAGCAAACTATATAACATATAATCATAAATATAATCATAAGACTGTGAATTAAACTCCTGCTTTATTCACCAAGCCAGGCTAGCAGTCCTCCTTATGTTCTTCTTTTTCTCATCCTTTTCCATCTTCTTCGACTTTATTTTCCGTACCTACTTATATTTTAAAAAATCCGACAAAAAATTCAATTAATTAGCATGTACATCAATAGCGCATATATACATAGTTAGTATTCAGTAGCCATTTAGTTAATATTGCTGAGGTTAAATTTTCTGATAAAGACAATATTAAAAGGATTTGCGAGGTATTGCTCTAATGATTAAGAGGAGGTTACAAGTTCGAGTCACATCCCAGTAAAGGAAATTTTTCTTTTCATTTAATGTAAGCGCAAACGTGGAAATTTTTTTTAAAAAAAAAAAAATTGTTGAGTTTTATCGAGTGTCGGATTAGGGGTCATCTTCATGAATTAAGTCCCGATTAACGCAAATTATTGAGTAAAGAATGGAAAGATCAATCAATGGGTTTTCGTGGATATTTATATAGGTATATTTGAATTGATGGGCGGGCCAAATTTACTTGGGCCGTTCCAGATTCAGAAAAAACGTCACTTTTATTTGAATAAGAAATTTGTGAATCAATTATCCAACAATAACACTGAAATTAAAAAGATCAGTTAAATTTAGTCTATATATATTAATATTCTCACGTATTTTCTTTGAATGGATATTTTTTTGCCTTTGTATGAATTGTAGAAAACAAGGCCTTTCTTCTTCTTTATTGCAATAGGGAGACATTATGGGATCAATTAATTATAAAGCTAGGATCAATTAAATTTAGTAGATGATTAGTATTCTTGTATTTTTTACATTTAAAGTAACATTGCTCGAAAATAGAAGGCTAATAATCTACTCGGTCATCTTCAAAATATAGTATTTTCCAAAAAAATTTATTTTATAATTTAATCAATTTATAAAAAAGTTTTTTCTGACCGAAAAAAAAAATTAAAAAAAAAGTTAGATTATTTACCTCTTCTTTTCGGTTCTGCTCGATTTCTTCCTGTTTTATATTATCACAAATTGAAAAAAAAAAAAAACGATTATAATACAAAACATCCATAATTATCAATATAATCAAATCTTTGAAAGGGAAAAAAAAGGCATTTATTGATATTTGTAACTAATTACCACAACTTGCTTTAGCTTAGCATTCTCTTCTTTTAGCTGAGTCAGCTCCAGTTCTAATTCAACTGTATATGCCTGTAATTCCAAACAAAATGTAATAAAATTATTATCAACCTTCTAATTAATTAATTATTTCTTTAGGTCAATGAATTTTATCTCTTAATTTTATATAAAAAATGCAATAAAATTATTAGAGCATGAATTCTTGAATCCAAAATTCCCATGATATAAGAAAAAAAAACCAACTATATATAGAATGTTTAAAATATTGTTTTATGTCATTGTAAATGAGCAAAAGACCTGCTTCCTTGCTCGAGATCGAGCAGCCGACTCCCTATTCTTGATCATTCTTCGTTGCCTTCGCTCCACCGTCACTTCAGGTGGACCATCGATGGTCCTCTTCTTGCTTTGTTTGGCAATCGGTTCGGTAAAAGCTTGATCATTTGTTGCAATTGGTGTAGCATCAATATTTGATGGTTCACCTACGTACACTTGGTTCGGGGTTGGGTACACCGGGTACGGTGCAAAGCCACCATTAGGAGGAGCAAAGCCACTTCCGATATTTTGAGGCATCGGAGGAAATGTCATTCCCATCGTTGGCGTCGGCCCAAAAGCCGCATCCAAACAAGCATTGAGGTTCTGCAATGGTGTCCCTGTTTTCTGCAAGGGCGGGGGCCCTGGAGTGAAGGGAGTGCGCGGGGCGATCGCCAGAGTCGCAGTCGAGGATGCTTGAGGTGCACTACTTGCTTCTTGAACGACGCCTGCTTTCACCAGGAAATCCTCGAGCGTCATCTCTCCCAGGGTTGATTGGCGAGGCGGAGGTGGAGTTTCGATCGGAGCATCGAGATTCAGGTTAGGTTTTCCGTTTTCGTCAAGTTGATCTTTCTGGATCTCGAACCAAATTTCATCCACAGTTTTCTTGCAGATGGGGAAAGGGATCGAAAACGAGCCTTGCCTAACCAAAGGGGCAGGTTCCGATGGATTATTACCATCGGCATTAATGCCACCATTAGCATTAGCATTATCATTGGCATTATCGTCAAGCAGTTGTTGTCCATTCGAATGGACCTCAATGTCATCATTTTCTTCAGCATCGAGATTCCATAAATTAGCGAGAAATTCATCCAAGTTCATAGAACCAACGCTTTTGCCACTCTTATTTTGGATTTCATTGAGGGTAAGTGAGAAGAGGGATGAATTTTGTCTACTCAAAGAATTATTACCATCTTTGAATAACAAAATTTCATCTTCTAAAGGTGAATTTGGTTTGTCAATGTTGCCAAAGGCAATTTCATTATTTTCTGATCCACAAAGTGCCATTTTTTTATGTGATTAAATTTTGTTATATTTCTCTCAGTTTAAGCTTCGGTCAACACCTGAATACAAAATTTATTATAGTTAGTCAAAATCAGCTAAAAAGATAAAAGTTAAAAAATAATAAAAACCATTAATTTTTTTGCGCTATTGTCTATACATTTTTCTCATTCCATTTCTCAAATTGTATTTTTCTTATTCCATATCTCAAACTTTATTTTGCAAGATCTATAAAGTTTTTGTTCCAACTATTTTTTATATTAAATTCTCAAAAATTAATATTATTTTATCGTTATCATATTAATTTTTTACATAATTTCTATTCCATGTAACCAAACCAAAAAAAGTAACAAAAGAATTGAAATAAATCATTCATTCCCCATTTTAACAATTTAACCATTAAACTTGTACTTTTTCCCAATTTGGAAGTCTAAAAAATAGTTTTGAAAATATTAGTGAAAGATTTCCAATCAAATTATGAGTTATAACCTGTATCATGCCTAACAGTCTCTCTCATCAATTTCAATAAAAATGTGTATTTTAGTAAAATAAATAAAGTGTATTTTAAGAAAATTATTAAAAAAAATTGTACAGTTTCTCATCAAATTTGTTGAGGAACCAATCACAATTCTGAAACTGAAAACAGTAGCCTGCAATTTTAAAAATTAACCTTTTTTTCTGAATGAGACAAAAGAATTGGTAACTCTCAACAACAACCTAGCTAGTCAGAGAGAGAAATATTAAAAAAGAAGAAGAAGAAGAAGCATATTCCACTCTCTGACGCAAACAATAAAACTAAACTCGTCTAACATAATCATATAATTAATAATTACAGAAATCTATAACATTAATATAACAAGATTACAAGGTCACAATAACTTAAGTTGATGCTCTTCAAACTACTTAAGTAAAATTTTAGCCAGCTGTGAGTCACTCTTTTAAGCATAAAAGTTACACAAAAAACATTTGAACCAATTAAATAAAGGGAAAAAAATTAGTTTTAGAAAATCACAAGAAAAATAAAGGAGTTGTTTGGCTCTAGAACTTAATTGCATGCATCCTATGTAGACACCCAAAAACACTAAATATAGCATGATGTCAGGTTCTCGAAACAGAAAATAAAAACGTCAATGTATAAGAGTTTCAGCGCTGGCGTTATCAAACTAACCATATGGTGAAATGCTCATGACCATTGTTACATTTTACCCATAAAAAGAAATAAAATTCAAGAAAAAAAAAATAGGGTACCTGAAGCTGGTGGTGAAGCTTGAAAAAAGTTGGGATATATGGAGCAGAATTTTAGAAAAAAAAAATGAATTTAGAAGAAGATATGAAAAATGGATATGATCTAAAAGAGTGAAGAGTTGGGTATTTATAGAAGAGAAAATTGAAAAAAGAAAAAGAAAAGGGAAAAAAGAGAAGAAATTGAAAACAATGGGTAATAAAGAGAACCAGGAAGAAGAAGAAGAGGAGGAAGAGGAAGAAGAAGAGAGTGATAGTGGTAACATAAGTGCAGCCATGGAAATAACTCTAAGCTCTAAATACATTGCATTTCATGGGACCCATTTTCTTTTC
>CAOJBI010299884.1:0-12818 GCA_948277035.1 Euphorbia corollata
TATTATAAAAAATTAAATTATGTATGAAAGAAGGAAATATTGTTTAATTAGCAGCATGTATTTCAAACTTTGAGACTTACGTTGAGGGTGTTGAATACTTGTATTAAAGATTAAACATTCTTTTTAATTAATAATTTTAAGCCCATGATCTAAGCTCATTATATTATAATTAAATTGTATAAATTATTATACAACAATGTATTTAAGAAATTAGTAATAATGTATAGTACGTCAGGGAGTTTTCAAGTCAAAGCTTAAAATGATTAGTTTGTCTTGTTAATATTTCAAACCGATCCCAAACTAAAGTCGAACTTTATTGATCATGAGCAGAGTTTTGACCGACCTTTAGCCAAGCCGATCTTGAACTGTTAATTTGTAATCATTGGGCTTGTTAAAACAAGCCTAGCTCAACTCGTCTATCAAATAATTAATATTTTTTAAAATTAAATAATTATGGGTGTTGAGACCGACAAAAAATAAATCCTAAGTGTAAAATAATAGTAGTTATTAGCAAACAGGGGTGGTGTCAACAGAGAATGACCTTAAACAGGTAAAATCTAAGCAAAATGAAAATAATTAACATGATCGGATCGTAGTTTTTATGAGAGTTGAGTAACTAAACTAAGTAAACAGGTAAAAGATAATAATAAAAGAATGACTCAATCAATTCAGGATAAACCAAGTATCATAATGATCATGAGACAAAAGATAAATTGCACACGGACTTAGGTTTAGTTACACTGAAGTTCCGCATCGTATAACACCAACAACACTTCTTTACTTTGTATGGAGACTTTACTTTGCGCCTCAATCACCTTTGTACTCACCGTGACTCTCAACGTCACGTCAAAGAGCTTGTCGATAAATAGCAATAAGAAATAGAAAAGGCCAAACCCTAACCGAAAAACAGTGTGACTCCCAACATGCATTATTCTTCATTCTCTAGTGTCAGCGAGACTACTGTTACTTACTCCTCCTTAGGCACAAATACGGATGCAAAAGTTAGAGATAACAGTAAATCCCAAAGACTTACCTTATGGTTGATCAGGCCACAGTGAAACCAATGATTCTGAATTTTGTATCGAGATTGAAAAACATGTCATATTATGGATTATTGTATTCAAGTTAAGTCCTCACATTAATCAAACCTGACATTAACCCTTACTTGGTCAAGTCACTAAGAGTTTCCCTAGACATGACTGATAATAAACGCAAATAAATATAAAGATATTTAAAGTAAAGCATTTGATTACCTAAAAAGCTTGTAAAGTAAATTGCGAAAGCTAAAGAGAATTGAAAATTGGAAAGTATTGAATTAAATTGAAAGCAATAAAAGTAATTGAAAGCTTGAAGACAATTGGAAGCAAGAAAACTAAATAACAAGAGGTCGTAAAAGACTGAACTAAAGCTTGAGTAATTGAAAGCAATAATGAGCAAGAATAAAACTAAAAACTAAGACGTTGGACTCAAAACTAGACTACCTCTAAAGTTGAATTCGACCTTGTATTTATGGGGAATGTGTTCCCCCTCTTTTTGATGCTTTCGCAATTAGTCTTGAATTAGGAATGTTCTGTTTGTTCCTTTTTAGATTTCTTCCTCTTTAGTCTTTTACTTAGAGAGAAATTTAGGTTAGTTGTCTTTTCCCAAATAGAAATTGATTTGGAAAACAACTCCTTTCTTGATTATGACTTATCCAAAAGAGGATTAGCCCAAAAAAATGATTCATTCTTTGACTTTGACATGCTTCCTTCGCAATAAATGTTGACTTTAACGTTTTGGAATTCTCTGAAAGTTGTGGAAATCACCAAGACTTGTACTACTCTCGGTCCATGCACTGAGATCTCCGAGGCATGCAGATTCCTACCACTTTATGCATCTTTCCTCCAAATCACCTTTGAAACTAGAAATTATGGAAAACAGTAGTAAAAAAGCCTTAAAAGACTACATACATTCCTAAAAGATATAAAATTAATCATAAAAACATGTTAGAATTACAACCTATCAAATAATTATATATATTTTGATAATTCATAATATATTTTTTGTATAAGAGATTATGAGGTTGAAGATGTCAGGTTGGGCATTCGAGCTAGGTTGGCACCCCCTCTTGCCTAGATCAAACAAACAAACTCGAAAATTTTATTAATATTGCAAACAGAAAGAATTGTTGAGTGAACCAAAACAAGCTTCGACCACTTAGATTATTAGATATGACATGTGAAATGTACATTCACATTGATGATGTGGTAAAATATACAAGATATTTCAAAAATGAGCCATAATAGATTGTCTATTTGAAAGAGCTAGATAACTCTTTCAATTAACAATACGAAATAGAAATGCATAAAGCCTAAATGACAAGTAATGAGAATCCTAATAGGTGTTATATTGTCACTTTCTAGTCTCACCCAGACTGTTGTTATTCAATCCTCCTTAGGCACAATAACGGATGCAAAATTTACAAATAACAATAAATCACAAATACTTACCTTATGGTTGATCAGACCAATAGTAAGACAAAAGATTTTGTATTCTGCACCGAGATTAACAAATAAATCACCTTCCGGAAACCTGTCCTCACAATAATCAAACTTGGCCTTGACCCTTACTTGGTCTATTCACTAAGAATTTAGCTAGACATGATTGTAATTAAATGTGCAAATAATATAAAGAGACTCTAAATAAAGCATGCAATTAATATAAAAGCTTGTAAAGTAAAATACGAAACTTAAAGTGAATTGAAATGGAAATAAATGAAATTGAATTAAAGCAATAAACAATATTCGAAAGGTTGGAAACTTTAAACTAAAGTAAAGAGATTGAAAAAAATAAGAATTATAAAAACTAACTAAAAGTTTGAAAGCAAACAGAAAAGTTAGAGAAAAGAACACACTAAAAGCTAGACGTAAACTAAGGACAAGACCGCTTCTCTTCAATGCCTCAAAATGTATATTTATAGGGGATTAATTCCTGCCTCTTGCTGCTGTTAGCACGGTCCGCTCGACCCGATGAGGAAATTAACCAACTACGCATCACAGGAATGACAAGAGCCACGCGAGCCGAATTGTCATATTCATCCGCCTCTCAAAAATCCGAAATACCCTAAAAATCGCTTCCGATTTCTCAAAACGGACGGAAAACTCGGACAAAATCAAAACCCAACCGAATCGGGCCCTGCCTAACCCTAGCTTTCCTTAATTTGGTGGATTTTTGTCCCCCTAGGTAAATAGCCTCAGGGCTAATTACATAGGTAATTAGCCCGCGGGCTAATTACCTAGGGTGTAGCCTCCCCCAAATTCCGGGAGGCTACACCCTCTAATTACCTATGTAATTAGCCAGCGGGCTAATTACCTATGTAATTAGCCCTATGGATAATTACCTCCGTCTATATAAGGGGGAACTCCCCCTTCCAAAAAAAAACAAGTTTCGAATCCCGAAACTCCCCAGAGCAAAACTCGTCAGTTTTCGCTCCGAAACGCGTCAAAACTTTGCCGGATTCAAAAGTTCTCAACCAAATCCCTTCAGGAATCGATTTAAGTCAAGTTTCCCACGGAAATTCTCGACTTAAACTCGACAAAACTCATTCAAAACCAGTTTTACTCATGATTATAACCATAACTCTTGTCAAAACGGTCTCAAACACCACAAACACCCACAAATACATTCCCAATCCAACTTTCTTCAAAGTTTATCGTCGAATCTATGGCAATTCGGTCCCGCACCGGCTCTCATGTCATCCTGGAATAGCGAAAAGGTAACTGAGGGTATTGGCTCTACGCCTTAAACTTTCTTTACTTTATTTCATTCGTTTTCATTACATGCTTGGGGTAAAGAGCCACTAGCGCTGCTTTACTATTTATTTTTCAATAAATTATATTAATATGTGAAAACGAGTTTGCAGGTGAAGACCGGACACCCTAAAACAAAGTGAGCCCTGTCCGGATTACTATGGGAAATCCCAAGTAGCGCCATCACTCTGCCAAAATTTTGGCTAGTTTTCATTACTTTACTAAGCTGTCGTAATGCCAAAAGTATCATAAAAATCATAATTCTCAATTTTTGAATAAAATTAGTAACCATTATATCCGAACTCAGAATCTCTCTCTTTAGGTATAAAAATCCTACCACGGATCAGTATACCACAATTCCCGGTGGAGCTGAACCGGGTGGAGACTCTTTTTCAGTAAAATAGGGTGTTAACTTTGTTTTGCTACTTTTTATTTTCTTAAAAGAAAATCAAATTGAAAATGGTTTTCTCTTTAATAGAAATCATCCCCTAGAAATTTCAGTCATTCATAAAAACTTTGTTTATATCTCTCTTCTTTGCTTTTCCTCATTTCTTTGAAACAAGTTAGAGTACAAAGTAGTTATGAAATATGAAGAGAGAACAGGGTAGTTTTTTTTCTTAATCTTTTTACATATGCAAAAATTAAAAACTTTACAATGTGAATGAAATAATAGAAAACAAAAGAAATAGACTAAAAACGTAAAAATAAAAGCAAAAAGATCAAAAGAAAACAAAAAGAAAGTAACAAAAACATGAGTATCCCCCTCCCATCTCTTAAATTGTCATTGCCCTTAATGCAAATAAGAAATCTAAAAGATTAGGAGCAAAAGAAAGTTAATATCCTGGTGGAGAGCTGGAATTTACAAAAACCTAATATATCGGGTTTACTTGATGGCCTTGAAACTGGAATTTCTTGAGTTTGAGGTGAGCAAAGAATGTTCCAACTTTAAATTCTAAGGCATTACAATGAGCCCCGAGGTCTGCATTTTCTGCACCAAGTTGCAAGGTGTTAGGGAAGAGGTCTTGGTACTGTTTCTTGAGAGATTTAATTTCTTGAGGAGCTCAGTGTAGGTGCTGAAGGAAGGTTGATATACTATTGCTTCTTACTAGTCTTGTTAGTTAGGCTTTTTTTCTTTAATAGGAGTAGGGGTTTCAGTCTCGAAGGCTCTAAGGGGACACATCTTCTTGGTTCGTTGATAGTCTATACCATTAGCAGGGTATATAAGGTCTCTACATTTAGTAGCGTGGTCTCAAGCATTTTAGTGTAGCTAGAGGGATAAAAAAGGTCCATCCTGTGAGCTATTATCGAGATCACGATGCTTAGAATGTAAGGATTTTTCACATGACTAAGGATGAACTAAATCTTCTTTCCAAGCAATGCTCCCAGGTGGATTTTTCTATCAGTCACCATACTTAAAAGGATATTCAACTAATTCTCATTGATGGTCTCAAATCTCTTATCACGTCCTGAAAGGTTGAAGATGATCAACCTTTGATAGTAGTGAAGGTAGGGCTCATGGATGTAGCATTCTTTGGATTCCATGGGTTTCCATGTGGTCACCCTAGAATCATTATTGTAGAGAGTGAAGTAGGTCTCGGTAGCTTAAAAACTAGAGAGAGGAGCATCACACGTTTCTTCAGAATGCTCCGTGATTCTTAGAGATTTTATTGAACTCATTGAGATTCCAACTAAAGTGCTTATTGTGGACGTGGAATTCAGGGACTCCTAATTGATCATAGCTTTTGTTATACTTCTTAAAGTGAAAGTAGTATAGAACTCTCAAACCAGATCCTGTCAGGAAAAGAAGGGGATAAAGAGAATGGAGATCTAGCAAATGATGGTGAGGACTACTTCTTGATACCTTTCTTGGAGAGATAGGATAAAGAGTCTTCAGGGTCTCTATGTAAGCATCTTTTAAGGGCTTAGAGGGTCTTCCTTTGTAGTGGTTGAAAATTCCATGAATACTAGGGTGATCAAAGGTATTGAAGGACTTACCCTTGATAATGATAAGTTTCTTTTCTTCGTAGAAGTTTTACTTTTGCTCCGAGTGATTTGTTATGTAGGAAACTGCTCTTCTTCTTGATCATCACTGATAATCTCAATGGTATCCCAATCCCACTTTGAGAGGTGGCAAGGAATAGAGTTGGTTTCTTGTCGTAGATTCTTTTCACAACAACTTTGTGGTGAGATCTAATCTAAGGGGTAGTTTTGGTAGTAATTTCCTTAGAAGAAGACACGGTGATTCTTAGAAAGGAGAGAAAAGTGTCTAATAGTGTTTTTTTTAGAGAGAGAAAGCTTTTGCAAGTGTAAAGTGAAATATTTGGTGGAGAAGATGTCCTTATATAGGTAAAAAAATGTTCTTTGGGAATAAGAAAAGATCATTCTAGCCATTTTAGGAGTAGAGGTAATCAAGGTTATGGGGTGATGATTGGCATGTATTGAAGATGTAATTGCCCAAGGCAAGACTGTCACATCAGTCACTTTTTGCGAGAATCTAGGCATGTGGGTTGATGTAATTGTTACTCACGTCACTCAAACCAAACCGTGTGACTCTTCATTTTCTTTCTTGCATGTTGCAGAGATCAATAATTTTATTCTAGTAAGAGAGAGAGAGAGAGTGTATACTTAGGCCTAATTATGACTCAGATAAGTAAAAAGGCTAAACATTAAAAAAGAAATTTTAAAAATGCTTGGGGTGCCTCCCAAGAGAGCTCGACTTCCTCAAACCGAGATCATGGTGTGGGTTCAAAGGTCTTTGTGAGATGAATTTCTTTAGAGTGGGCCTGAAATCCTTCATGATAGATTTTAAGGTAATTCCCAATGATTTTCATTATCTTATTGATCACTATGCTTTGAATAATTACTACTCCATGAGGAAATACTTTAATCACAATGAAAGGGCCTATTGAGTGAGATCTTAACTTCCTATGGAATAGTTTAAGTCTGGACTAGATAAGCAAGACCTTCTAGCCTTCTTTGAATGTCTTCTAGAAAACATGCAGATCTTGTTGGTTTTTATTAGTCTCTTTGATAAGCTTTAAACCTTTCATAAATCTTGTTTCTAATCTCTTCCAACTAATGTATTTGTAGTTTTCTCCATTCTTGTGCTCCATCCATTTTGTAATTGGTCTCTTTGACTACCCATCATGCCTTGTGCTCGATCTCTATGGATAAATGATAAGCCTACCCATACACAACTCTGGTAGGAGACATCCTAATGGGTGCTTTCCATATTTGTTTGACTACCTAAAGAGCTTCAAAGAGACGGAGACTCTAGTATTTCCTGTTAGGATTGACTATTTTCTCCAATATGAGTTTAATCTCTTTGTTGCTTACTTTAGCTTGTCCATTAGTTTATGGGTGGAATGATATAAAATTCATATTCTTGACATTTCTTCAATGAGGCAAAGAGCATTTTGTTGCAAAAATGTGTAACGTGATCACTGATAATAGTCTAGGTGTCCCACATCTATAAATCTCTTGATGAGATTAGCTATAGTCTTTTCACCATCATACCTTGTTGCCTTGGCTTCTATCCACTTAGAGACATAATCTACTGTGAGAAAAATGTATTTAAACCCAAAAGATGGAGAAAAAGGGCCTATAAAATCAATACATAAACATCAAAGATCTCAACAACCAATATTGGAGTCATCGGGAGTTGATCTCTATGTCAAATTTTACCAATCCTTTGGCAGTTCGCACTGGCTTTGCTAAATATGTATGAGTCACGAAAGATCTGTGGCGAATAGAATCCATATCCCATAATGTGTTATTATGTTCTATTTAGTCCACTGTGACCTTCACTAACTTCAATATGGAAATCTTGCAGAACTTTTTAAATTTATTCTCCTGAAATACTTCTCCTTAAGATAAAATCATCCCCTTCTCTCCATAGATAAGGATCATCCCAATGATACTTGATAGTTTTCCTCCTTAACTTTTCTTTATCATTGTGAGTAAAGTTTTCAGGAAACTTCATAGAGGTCATATAATTGGCAATGTCTACATACCAAGGGGTCTCGGTGATAGCAAAGAGACTTTCCTCTACAAATTCATCGTTCCTTTCTTCTCCTTGATCTTTTTCAAATTCTTATAGTAGAAGAATCAAACGGATCAGTCATAGTTTAGTATTATTCTTGGTCATTAAGTATCATAATGTTGTATGGTCTGACTACATAATGACCTTGAAACAAAGAAGGTAGGAACATAATTTTTCTAATGCAAAGATTATTGCAATGAGTTCTTTTTCCATAGTAGAGTAGTTTCTTTGAGCTGCATCAAGAGTCCTGGAAGCATAGTATATAACATGAGGTTCTTTGCCAA
Source organism: Euphorbia corollata (assembly GCA_948277035.1). Taxonomy (NCBI): domain Eukaryota; kingdom Viridiplantae; phylum Streptophyta; class Magnoliopsida; order Malpighiales; family Euphorbiaceae; genus Euphorbia; species Euphorbia corollata. Next base: position 8,115 of record CAOJBI010299884.1, read on the forward strand.
TCCATTATCCTAATCTTCTTTGACTGTTTTATTACTAGCATTGCACATAATTTCGAAGGGCAGTCTAAATTTTCTAGTTGAAGAATAGGTATAGAGGGTAGTTTTTCCTTCAAGATGTCAAATGCTTCCTTACAACGATCTCCAAACTCAAAGTCAGTGTCTTTTTGAAGTAATTGGCACATGGGCTCGATGAATTTTGAGAAGTTCTTTACAAACCTTTAATAGAAAAACAACATGGCCAAAAAAAGACCTAACTTCTTTTACAAAAGCAGCGTAACTTAAAGAAAATAATATCAATTTTAACTTTATCTACCCCTATACCTTTTTTCAGAGACAACATAACCTAAAATCATAGCTCGGCCTACCATGAAGTGACATTTTTCATAGCTAAGTATTAAGTGAAACTCAATAAAACTTTTAAGAATCTTTCCGAGGTTATCAAGGCATGTTGTGCATGAGTCTCAATACACTCTAAAATTGCCCATGAAGTATTCAATGATATTCTCTACATAAAATCGAAAGATACTTACCAGACATATTTGGAATTTTATATGGGTGCATTGTAGAGACTGAAAGAAATCATTCTTTAAGATAAAGTTTTAAAAGGACATGTAAATATTGTCTCCTAGTGGTCTTTCGGTACTATGGATCTGACAGAATCATGACATTCCATCGAGATGGCATCAATGAGACTTTCCTACTCGTCTCCCTAACATTTGATCAATGAATGGTTAAGGATAGTGGTCATTCTTATTTATGACGTTCAAGTTTTAGTATTCTATACAAACTTTCCATCTATTTCGTAATCCTGTTGGGATCGGTTCTCATTCTTCATTTGTGATCACCGTGATCTTATCTTCTTTGGAACTACTTGAACCAAGATAACCCATTCACTATCAAAGATGGGGTAAATAATGTTAGCCTTCATGAGTTTGATCACTTCCTTTTCAACTACTTCAATCATGAGTGGATTGAGTCTCCTTTGCAGCTGGCGATAGGTCTATATATCTTCCTTCAATTTCATCTTACATATGAAAGTAGAAGGAATGATCCCTTTGATATTGGCTATAGTCCACTGAATTGCTTCCTTGTGTTGTTGGAGTAGAGAGACCAACTGTTTCTCATTTTCAAAACTCAATTTACTTTAAATAATCACTAGGAGTGTTTCCTTGTCTCCTAATTAGGCATATTTAAGATGACTTGAAAGGCATTTGAGTTCCAATTATAATGGTTGAATATTGGAAGAAATAAGCTTTTTGAATGTAGGAAGATCAAATTTGTGTCCTGGTCTCTCCGTTAATGAAAGTATATCAAGATTGAGAATAATTTCTTTTACCTTATCGTTGAAGAATATGTCATCAGGACTATCTATATCAAGAGTCTTATTGAGGTTAACTAGGTATTTGTTAAAGAGATTCAGGCAAAAAATTTGTTGAATAACATGATCAAGGCTATCAATGCTGTATACACTTGAATTTTCATTGGGGATCTCCATGGCATCATAAATATTAAATGTAACTGTTTCATTATTGAATTCTATAGTAAGAGACCCACTACATACGTCAATTTCAATCTTAGATTTGATTAAGAATAGTCTCCCTAATAGCAAATCTATAATTCATTTCTTATCTCCATCATACATATAAAGAACATAAAAGTCAACGAGAAAAACAAAGTCATTAACCTCGACTAATATGTCGTTTAAGATTCCCTCTTGGTAGATAACAGAGCAATCTACAAGATGGAAGACAGTCCTGGTCTTCTTGAGTGGAATGTTATTGTTGGATGATATCATCTTGTAGATAGAAAAGGGCATGACATTGATAGATGCATCGAGATCACTCATAACCTTTTGAATCCCAACCTAGCCTAGGGTGAAAATGATTGCAAACATCCCTTGATCCTTAAACTTTGGAGGTAACTTAAGTTGAATCATAACTTTTGCATTCTCTCCCATCAAGACCTTATCCAGGTTCTACTACTTATTCTTGTTGGAACATTGCTCCCTGAAGAATTTAGCATATTTAGGAATTTTTTTAATTACATCAAGAAGCGGGATGTTGATCTCAACTTTCCTTAATATCTCAATGATTTTCTTCCCTTCCTTGCTTTTCTTGGTCTTTGTAGTCTCTTTCGAAAGGAAGGCCTGGTCTCAGTAGGAATCACTATTTCTTCTATTTCATCGTGAGTCACTATGATTTATTCCTTTAGATCTATTCTTAGCGGTGCTGATTGGACTTTCTTTCCATTCATTAGAGTGATCACATTTACATTTTTCTTTAGGTTATCCTTCATTTGTGATAGAAGTTTCCTCATGTTCTCGATCTTAGAGAGATATATAGCAATTTGGGTCTTTGTTTTACGGAAGAAATTAGCCTTGCAACCCTTGAATTTGGTCGTTAATTATCTCAAATCTCTTATGTGTCCCCTCGGTGATTAAACAAATCATAAGGATTCTTTTATTGTGAAGGATTATTAGATTATTATTGAGGCATGACTTGCTGTTGAGGTTGCCGAGGCATGACTTATACAATTGGTTGTTGAGCTTTTAAGTAGATATGATTCTGTGATCCATGTGGTTGTTGGTGATCATTATTACCTCATCCCAAAGTTAAATTATCTTGCAATGTGGTTTGATTCCTTTGTTGAGGTGAATCATAAGGCTGCCATTCCCATAATACCCCATTTTGTGGACTTGCCCCAATTCTGGATCACCAATACGAGGGCATTCGTCTGTTGCATGATTGGTCTTTGTACAAATCTCATATTCCCTTGCGAATTCATTCTTTACAACCATAACATGGAAAAGATTGGATAGTTGATCTATCTTATCATTTAGTTCATTACCATTGATCTTGTTGACCGTCTTTGAGGTTGATCTATTTTCATGGTCAATAAATTGTGTTGAATTATCAGCCATAGTATTTTTGAGGTTTCAAACTGCTATTGTGGACTTATTATTGAGGGCTCCTCTATTGGCTGCATAAATGGTTACTTTTCTAGTCTTGGAGAATCCTTCATAAAAGATTTGGACTAAAGCATGTGGTGTGAATTCGTTAGGAGGACAACAAGTGACAAGGCGTTCAAGCAGGACTATTACGAGGTCCTTGATTGAATACTCTTCGTTAGTCATGATCAGTATGACATCTTTAGGCTCACTTTCGAAGTCGGTATCACCAAAAAGTCCTTTTGTAAAGGTAGTATCATTGATGGGTCAAGTTTAAGTTCCTATAAGATGTTGAGACTCAATTTGCTCTCAATTTTTCCTAGTGCAAGCTCGGTTTGATTTCTCAATTTTTGGGTCAAAGAGAAGCTCGTTGCCATCATTTATTGCTCTAGTCATTCAGCAAAAAACAAGTTGAAAGGAACTACTCCCCGAAAATGATGACATAAGATGATGAGTGTCGACACCACAAAAAATAATCATTGTATGTAAAAAGATTGTAGTTAGTAGTAAACATGGATCGTGTCCTGTGAGCGGGCGGACTTTTTCCCGACGGTTGGTTTTCGGAAAAATGAGAACGAAGCGTAGAGCTTGATTTTGAAAATGGTTGTGAATGTGAATTTTTGTAAATGAGGTGATGCGTAAATCGCGAGGATTGATCAAATTGCATATTGTTTATAAAAAAGATTAAAGAGCGTGAGTTGCTTAGTAATTTCGACTGTAAATGTAGTTACTCAATTGGAAAAGTATTGATTTCTATACTTGGTATAAAAATGTATAAAAGTATTGTATAATCATAATTTGGAATTTATTTAGAAAATAATGTGAGTTATATTTACAAAATTTAGCTTTTCATGACTTAGCTATTGTGCTTATACTTGGTATAAACTGGGTTATTATTATGAAAATAAAAATGGATAATTATTAAACATATTTTATTATTCATGTACTTTGCTTGCCGTATTAAAAATACACTAATTAAAATTTATTTACACATATATTTAGATCTTATACTTGGTATAAGTATGGTCATTCTGTTTTGTATCTGGTATATTGACAGACAAAATTACATTTTATAATATATATAAAATATATAAACAAATTACAGATTTGGAAATCTTGTTAAAAATTAGAGTCACCACCCGGTTCAGCTCCACCGGGAATTATGGTATACTGATCCGGGCGGGATTTTTATACCTGATAAAAATGAGATTCTGTGTTCAGGATAAAATAGGTACTTGCGTGTTTTGATTCAAATTTTTATATTTTATTATAACAAAATTTTGTTATCCTGTATTCTAAAACCCTAAACATTTTATTTACAAATTATATATTTGTTTATTTAATATTACATTATATATATATATATTTACATTTAATTTGGTTATTTATTCAAACAATCAATAAAACACATTCATCGGTGCAAAATTAAACCATGCATTCAGTTAGTAGTTAGTATTTTCCATTATTTCAATCAGTGGGTTAGTTTACAACGGGGTTTACAAAAATAACCAAAAACTAATTAAATTACAAATTAACTAAATAATCATATAATTGAACAAAATAATTATAAAATTAGCAAATAGTAGCTAAAATTGAAATTAATATTTCGGCCCCTCCGTTCTTGGCCTCGGGTATTTTATAAATTTGGGTATACCCCCGGGATGATATTTTTCATAAATAAACAACAGAAAAGTCAATAGAAGTCAGTAAAACTCAATAAAAAGTCAATAAAACTCAATAATAATCAAATAAAACTT
>CAOJBI010300485.1:0-11333 GCA_948277035.1 Euphorbia corollata
CGCCGGCCTTCTCTAACGACGCCAAACGACTCCTCGTTTGCTCTGGTAACTCTATCTCCGTCTTCAGCACTTTGACCGGCTTACAGGTTCCTTTTTCCCTCCTGTTATTTACCTTATGACTTTTTATTCCCAAATTTGTATTCACCCTTTGTTTGAATTTATTAGGTAGCATCATTAGAAGGACATTCGGCGCCAGTGACGTCGGTTATAGTTGTGCCTGCTACAGCTCCGGCAACTAATGTTTTGTCTTACTGTTGGACGGCTTCACTTGATGGGACTATTCGGTATTGGGACTTTTCAGTGCCGGAGTTGATAAAGACGATTGATATTAAGTTCCCCGTTTTCTCCATGGTAATTCGTGTTACCTCTTTGGGAAAGCACCAACCAATACGTGTATTTTCTACAATAACCAAAATTGCAATTAGACAAAAGACAATAAGACCGAAATTTGAGTGTTAAAAATTGGAAAGTTTGTGTCCAATGTGTGGTCTTCAACTACCTTTGACATCCTCCCTTTGTTATTCTGCAGCAAAATTTGAACTTTTCAGTTGCAAAAGCAGTATTATTGATTGTAATAGATAAAGAAATCAGAGAACTGATTCAACTTGGATATGTTTATTCTGAATGGCGATTGCATGCATAGTTGATAGAATTAAAATTTAGAGGTTGATTGCATTTTTGTTCTCAACTTTATAACTTCAAATTCACTAGAACTTTGGTGGGAATTATGTGAACACACATGGGGCAGACATATTGAAATAAACTGTACTTGTACATTTTAATTAAATAACTGTTTCATTGAGTGTCTTGAGTTTCTTTAATAGCAAGGCCATTCTATAATTTAGAACCGGAACGAATTTAATTTAGGGAGACAAATGGGTAAGTGAAAGATAGGGATTGGGTTTTCAATTTGGAGTGCATTTTGATCAAATTTTGTGTAGTTTAGGGTGTATGAGATTTTTTTGATTTTAACATAATCTGTTTCAAGAATTATATAATTGTAAAGACGTCATATTACATGAGTTGTAAATGACTTTTTTCATTGAGCAAGTATTGCAATAATACAATCATTAAAGTTCCATTGACCTTTTAAGTTTATGAGGTCGTCATGTTGATTGATGATCTTGTTTATGTATTTTGATGTAAATGTTAATTGTTATTATTTTTTCCAGGTGATTCCATCTTTATTGAGAGAACCGGTTGAGATTATTGAAAAGGCAACCGAAATTTTTGCTTATTTGTCTATTGAAGATAGAAAACAAAAACAAAACCAGTCCAAAGCTTTTCTTGGACAACTACGGAAATGCAACTTGACCAACTCACGACTGATTGGTAGATTAACCTTGGCAGAGGTTTGATTTCAGATTATTGACTTACAAACTGTTAGTTATATGAGGCATTATGATTTCCATCAAGCTCGTAGTTCTCTTAAATTGGAAATATTTAAAGAACATAATGGAAACTGAGCCTACAAACTGATATATAGTTTATCCAAATAAATCTGCTCACATAAAACGTAGCTGTTTTAATAAAATAATCTTGTTTGATTTAGGTGTAGACGGATGAGTAAGAAAACAGAAATGTAATGTTAAATAATTTTGACAGACAGGCTAATTGATTAAGTGAATATGTTTTTTAAGACAAGTTGCTTGTAATTGTTTTTATGATCCTGACTGAATCATTTGAGAAAAGAGACTTGCTGTTATCTTGTGAGAAAAGAAGAAATACAAGTTGGTTTATCATAATTCTTAACTACGTCCCATAAGCAATGACTATCTGATATGGTTAGTTAATCCTTGTCTACAAAGTAACAAATATAACATCGTTTTGTGCATTTTATGGGGTTGGGAACCATTACTATTTACTACCGATGTTGAGATGTTTGGCTTGTTCTCCTGGTTAGTTGCCTTTAAAGCAAAGGTATTGTTGGAATAATGTTGGTTTTCTGGATATTATTTCCCACTTGTATTATAAGTGAGAGAACATGTTCTTTAATTGTCATTTTTTTTGGCATCTCCATGATTGCTTGTGAATTAAGATGATATATTTCGCTTGGCTGTCCATTATTTATTGAATTATCCATAATTGCACAACTCAAAATAAAACCACTTCTCTGATTGATTCCAATCTTAAAATATGATTCTACCTGTTCAAGTATGCTTATATTGAGCTTATAAAAGTTTTATCTGTTTTCAGAATCTGTATGTTTATATTAACCATCGTTAAATCTCATGCCCATGGATGTATCAAATGTGTTCCTCTTAGCTGTTGTATGAATGTGTTGTCTCAAGGAAGCGGTTTAAATTTTGTGGTCCAAATTATGTAACGTTGCCTTTGTTACCTCTTTCACAGACGGAGCAGCCAAAATTTATAACTATTAGTTCCTCCGGGAAGTTTATTGGCATTCAAATAAAGCGTAAAATTCACATATGGAAAGTCCCTAGTAGTGATTCTGATCATGCAGTGGTTAAGAAGATCACGTTGCATCATACAAAAAACATCACAGCCCTTGCATTTCACCCAACTCAAAGAATTGTTGCTGCCGGAGATGTGACAGGGAGAGTTTTGATTTGGAGGGGTTTTGGAAATAGATTATTCTTTGGAGGTGATGAATTAGGAACTGCAAGGTCCCTAAATAACGAGGAAGAAAGACCTGCGGTGAGGGGTAAAGATGATGCTGAGTCCTGCACTGCATGGCATTGGCATCCCGCTGAAGTAAAAGTTCTCTCGTTCTCTTCTGATGGGGCCTACTTGTATTCAGGTGAAGACTCTATTGTTAATCCAGTAGAATCATTATGTTTCCCAGCCATGTATTTCTGCTTACCTAAATGGTAATGCTGAAAACCAAAGTGTGGTTCACATTATGTAGCGAATGGCATGCAATAAATGAATATCTGCAGCATATCTTTCGCAAGATGACATCTCTAAGATGTCTCAAGCTTCATCAAATATGCTTAATCACTGCATAACCATTGACATGATTAGATCATAATTTACGCCATCTTTGTTGTTTTGTTGTTCACGTGTGAGTTATTGGTTTCAGGTGGAAAGGAAGGAGTTCTTGTGGTTTGGCAACTAGACACAGGGAATAAGAAATTTTTACCTCGAATTGGATCTCCTCTCTTGTATTATACTGAGTCTCCGGATCCTTCTCTTTCCTCAGTGAGTAAAATATATCAATAGGGGGTGATAAAACTTCAGAAGCAGTTTATTTTATTTGGTTAATTAATAGAATGTTACTCAGATATCTTGTGCAGATAATCAAATTCACATATTAAAAATGCCTTCCTTGGGAATTTTAATGTCCATTTCGGGAATCAAGGTTAGTTTCCATCTGTTTGTGGAGCATATCATAATGTTCATATCTGTTAGCAATTTACTTTGTTCATACAATTCATATGAGATTACAGTGGTAATTTTGTTGTTTGTTGATAATTTATTGTGTTTTATTTTTCAGCTACCTTGTTCATTCCCAGAGATTTGCAAAGGCACATTTAATGGGGTTGCCTTTGATCAGAACAATGGCGTAGTTGCTTTGCGTACAGAGAACTATTGCATCCAGTTCTATAGCCTATTTGATGACCGTGGAATTTCTGAGGTGAAAATTTTAAACTTGTTATTATATTGAGTTCCAGCTGATGAGCATTATACTGTCTTACTGGTAATTTTTCTTGGTAATAGTAATTTTTTACTAATAAGAGACCTTTGTTTTTGAGGAAAACTTTCATTCAGTCTTTTGACATGTACCAATATCTATGATCTATCTCCAGGCCATGATTTCTTATGTGACATATATCTCTCCTTTTGTGTTTTCTTTCCCAACTTTCATTTCTGAGTGTGGGTATTGGTGAGAAACTGAGAATGGTGTGGGAATGTCAAATTTCACACTTCAATTTATTGGTTTTTGAGCACGTAATGATAGATTATTATCGACCAAATGAATGCAACTAACTTGTATACTTTATTTTCTTGTTAAAAGTTGTTTCTTTAATTTGTGATGTTGACTGGGGCATTGTGTAATACCCAAAATTTATACATGCATAAATGGTATTGACTGATTTGGATGGATGGAAGTTGAATTGTCTAATGTATGTTCTTCTTCAGGTGCAAGTTTGTGAGAGAAATCATCAACCAGGGGATGAAGTAACGGTAATTTTTCTTACTCACGAGACAACTTGATGGCCATCAATAATGTACACATATACTGTTTCCTATGCAGACATCCTCGTAGTCTGACTATAAAAATATTTACCAATATTACAACTAGTTTTTCCCTATATCTTGTCACAGGTACTAGTAACTTTAGTTGCACTCTCGTCGGATGGATCTACGATGCTTACTGTTGAAGAAAAGCTTGCTGAGGAGGGTTTAGGTGGATTGGTTTCCTTGAAGTTTTGGGCAATGGGGCCTGATAACAAGTTCATCTTGTCAACGATTGTCTATGAACCTCACAGGTTAGAATCTACTAATTGATTGAGGAAATGGAAGAGAAAGAAATGAAAAGATAAAAACCGCAGTGTGAAAAAGCCTACAGTATTACCCTTTTTATATGCTAAAATTGAGATCAATTTATTGAACCTGCGAACGTTTATTTGTTATTTGGTTATCTACAGAATCAGTTTTGTAACATGCATTCAGTCACTGTTGTAGATGTTTCATCTGCGAATGTATTAAGTGCATGATTCTTCCTAAAGTTAGTATTGAGACAGGAGTTCACTCCCAATGCCTCTGGTTCACCATGAATGCAAGCCACTTAGTTGCTCTGAAGTAAAGCTGCCAAATCAGATTTTGATTGTTAAGAATTTTCAGCTCAACATACAAGGGTCTGTAAAAGAATAATCTCACAGATGAAATATTAAACATCTGCTACTGCAGTGTTTGATAAAAGATTGATGCTTATCTTGTCAAATCTTATATTACAATAGGAGGATACATAAAAAGTTGTGTATCTTAGTGGCTGGCCTACTTTATAATCTTTTGTACTATACCGTTGTTTCAGTCACTTATCTTCTTATTCCAAAATGCAAATGTTCATGTGACTATGCTGCCTGTAAAAGTATTGTGATGAAACTTGTGGTAGTTATTGTACAGGGATGCTGGCGTTTCTTCTGTTGTGTTCAATCCTGTCCATTGTATGGCAGTCAGCTCATCTTATGGTGGAGACTTTAAGGTAATTTTTGATTCTGGTACATTAATTTTTGTTATACGCTCTACCAATATACATTTGCTTTTTGATGTTGTAGGTTTGGGTTTGCGACAACGGGATTAAGTGGAAGGATCTAGTGCTCACAAATTCTAGATGGACTTGTCATGCCGTTGCATCATATAAGTATGCTCTTGGTGCTCCGAGGATTTCTTTGTTTTTTAATTCATTTCTGAAGTACTTTGCATTAGTTGATTACAGAAGCCCTAATGTGTTATATAAGTAGTGAAAATTGATCTTGAGATCGATAGTTTTATTGGATGATGACTAAAGGTGAAAAGGTTCAAGAAGTAGATGAATAGAGAAGAAGTTCCAGACGTCCAGTATGAGTGTAAGGGTATATGTCACTTAAATGAGCTAGGTTTCTTCTGTTTGAAGCATGTTGTTCCTGCCCTTAGTAGTTGTGTATCTTGGAGATCAAATCCATAATTAGGTGAAGGGAGATGAGCAGTATTCTTTAAATTCTTTCTCTGTGTTTTGCTTCATGTAAGATGCACCTCAGAAATTTTGATTTTATTTTTGTATGCTGGCTGAGTTATTTGAAGTACTTGAATTAAGTTCATCATATGTGATTTTGCTCTCTTTTTTAATGCTTTCTTCTTCTGAGTTATGTATTTGAATAAGTTTCTTGGCAGTATGGCATGGTGATCTAAACTAACTATTTTTCATTTTACGTGATCTTCTTCTTTCAGGAAAAAACCAATGACAGCAGCTGCATTTTCTCATGATGGTTCTGTTTTAGCTGTTGCAGTTGAAACTTCTATTACGTTGTGGGATGCGTACAAGAATGTTCTTCTAGCTGTAATTGGGGAGACCATCACGGTGACTCATTTAAACCCACCTATCACTTTGTCTTGACTCTTGCAATTCACATCACACAAGCATTTTGACTTGCACATATGATCCATGAGAATATATACCATAGCTGACCCTTCACGATCTTAGACATAATCTTGCTCCAATTTTTCATAAAAGTCTATAATTGTACAGAATATGATCATGTGATGGTTTTCTATTGTATCAATTTTGTCATGCTTCACTATTTTACTCAACATGCTAGTGGTGAGCTTCAGTGGTGAGCAAAATGAAATTCTTGTTATAACCTAAATCGAATGGTTTGGAGATACGCATTATGATTCCAACCTACAATTTTACAACCAAAAGCAATAACCGATACAGTATTTCTTAGTGAAAAGCAGTTAATGTATGGTACAGAGTTCGTAATCTGTGTTGCTTTCTTCACAGCACACTCTGTGTCAATGCGAGTATTGGTGGAATGCTATGTCTTCATTCCATAGTTTCTGCGTTTATGAATGTCTTGTCTTGTTTATGAATAGTTTATTCCATGTCATAATCTGATTTGTTCTTTGACATAATATCTTGTGGAACTTAATGCAGTCAATTCGTTCTCTCTCATTTTTGGGGAAGTCAGAATATCTTGTTTCAGCATCCTGGGGTTCTAGACCACAACTCTCTGTTTGGAGCATGTCTAAGCTCCGTTCATCTTGGTCGTACAGACTTCATGTGGAAGGTGAAAACTCCTCTTATCTGAGAAGCAAACATGTTATGGGAAGCACTACTTTATGCCATATATCTTTTGTTTTCCCACTTAGGGAACCATTGCAACTGTTGTGATAACTTCTTCAAATTTCAGATATTAAAGTTTTCTAAGTTGTATTTTGTTTCAATTTGAAATTCCTGCGGTGTTTCTCTAGATGTAATAGGCATTTACTAAAATAAGATGGCCTATATTTAGCTTAATCAGTGAGTAACAAGCATCCATTTCATATCAGTTAGTATCTTATGCGTCGCTATACAATGTTCCATCATTACACTACCCATTCTAATCTAATGTTTAAATTATGCTTTTTTTTCTCTTTCATATGTTTCTATTTATTGTGCAGCTTTAGCAAGTGCATCAGACTTGCTTTCTTTTGCTGCCCTTGTGCTTCTTCCTGAATCATTCAAATGGAGTGAATCTAATGAAGCTGCTTTTAGAGAAAGAGATGGATTAATTTTATTTTTCAATGCTGGAGATCCTGTTCCTATTGCTACTTGGTTGGTTAATAAGGTAATATCAGTTAACTGTACCAGCCATTCTCATATGCAACCCTTCTATTACAGTTTATCTATTCAAATCGTGTAAACCTTGGTCCTGAGCTATGGCTGTGCTTGTTTTGCTCAAATTAGCTCGCTATAAGGTTTATTTCACTGATTAGTGGAAAACTGGAAATACAGATTTTTTCAGAAGTCTTTTTCAAATGGACTGAGTATACTGATTACTGAAAAGAATAATTTTTTTCAGTGAAAAAAATGTTTAGAATGTGTACTATTTGATAAGCAATTTATTTATTATTATTATTTTTTCTATTTTTACTTTTTTCTGTTAATTTTTTATGAACTTCATTTCTTGTTTTCTCTGAGTTTTTTATTTGATTATAAATCCAGGCGAAATTTTCAAGCCTTGTATTTGCATGTAGTGCGTGATTCTTAATGATGTGCCAGATGATCATGATAAAACTGAAGTGTCTACTAGGCCTATTTAGGATTCCTAAATCTACTGTCGACAATAGTATCCATTAACTTTACCGCTTGTACCTTCCTGGTTCTTTAATCTCATGAAGAGTTCTCTGGATGTAGCTGCTGGGTCTTTTATTTTTTCCTTGGAACGTTGTTACTTCTTTCTTATGAGCAATATATTTCAGATCACAAAGCTTTTATCTTTTATAAGAAAATCTTAAACCAGAAGCCTTAGTGAGGCTTCCAACAGGAAAACCATGGTCATGATGCACATCATGTCATGCCCTTCCAGTATTTGATACAGACAACCAGTTCAGTTACCATAACGAGCCTGTACCTTCTTTAAATGAAGTATTCACGTGAGTTATGACATGCCTTTTGTGTGTGTTACCTTGAATCTTAATTTTCTGATTGATATTTATCTTCCAGAAATCAGGTCCCTGCAGCTCTTCATGAAACCAGAACTTACCAAACTATAAAGCGAAGTAGATGGTTGCTTCTTGAGGTTACTGTACTGATCGCCTTCTTAGTGGCTTGAGGATATTGCCTTTGGCATGAGCATAGAATTGACATGACCTTTTATCTCCATTTTAAACAGTCTAATCGTTATTCATTAGGAGTGGGATTTCCATTTGATATCTAAATGCTCTTATTGTCTTAATTATAATCTTGGTTGTCGTATACAAATGTTGGGGCTGAGACTTACTTTTGCTTTTCCTTTGCCCCAAGAGCCTTGGGTCACGATGCAGCTCTTTTATTAACTTAGGCAGCCCTATCTCAGTCATCTTCAAAAGCAGCCTAATTAGTTAAAGAGAAGTTAAATATCCCCCAAAATAAATTTGCTACTATAGAAAGAGATTGGATGGGTCTTCCATAGTCAGTAATATCAGCTAAGCAATTAATCATCCATTTAAGCATAGGGCACACTCTAACTAGTTATTGTCAGAAAATCTGTTCAGCCTAAAACTATACCAATTGGCAGACTTGCAGTTGGCCGACATTTGAGTGTTAAAAAAATTAGATGGAAGGTAGCATGGATTAGGCTCCTTAATAATCACCAAGTTTGGAAGAGCAACAAATTCTACACTGGTAGATAGAAGTGTGCTATTGTTATTCATGTTCTGCCTTTTCTTCTGTTAAATGATATAAATTAATAATTATGTTAATTGCTAGTATGGTAGATTTCTATACAAATTACAAAAGATGAGGTTGCAATTTCCCTTTGATCTTGATCTCCAAGATCCTTTTTTGTTTGACGGAACTACTTGTGTATCCTGCTCTTTCTCCTATCTTGGTGCGAAGCTCATTAATTTGAAATCCTGTGAGATGTTACAGAACAGTTTAGTCTTCGCATCTCCGTTAATGTCACCAACCATACATTCTTCTGTTGCTTTTATGCTCCTTCTTTCAAGCAGGTCTCCTCATCAACTAAGCTTTTTTGCAGGCTAAAGGAGGGGCACTTTCTTTCCTTCAGGAAAAACAATCCTCGGTGGAAGAAAACATGTTGGATGGGAATGCTCCTAAAGCATTACTAGCATATTTGAATGGTGATCATGAGTATATTCTCTTCAACCCATATGAGAGAGAAATTACTGAGCTTAGCAATATTAAGCGGGATGGTCTTTCTTCTGTTGAAGAATCAGGTCAAGCTTGCTTAATTTTGATTTTTTTTTTTGTTATTGTTCATGCTAGTCCTATAACAGGAGAATATCCTGTTCAATCTTAAATAGGCAGTCTGATTTTTTGTACTGAACTAGGAAGGTTAAAATTCAGTTGGATATATAACTGGCTAATTACTAAAAGAAAAAGAAACTTATGACGTAATTGCATAATCAATTCAACTGGAAAAAAGTGAGATAAATGACAGGCATAACTAAAAATGTAGCAAGTATAAATTAAGCTAGATACATTAGGAGACAGAGTACAGAAATGAGGTTTGAAAATTGGTGAAGGTTCAATGTGGCAGACTTGATTCGTAGGCTAGGTTTTATCAGATCTCGATCCGTGCAAGTTTGCTAATTGCTACATTTTGCTGAGAGAACTTTTCTATTGGGTCAGTTGGACGTAGATCAAGTTGTCATTTTCTATGAATATCCCTTTATACCTAGTGAAACCTATAATATTTGTTAATGTTGAAGGTGAATGATAGGGTGACTTCTTTTTTCTGATTGATTTATACCTATATGTTTAATAGTGGTCAATCTGTAATCCTAAGTGTTTTATTGAACTTGTGAATGGTCTTGTGTTTTTGCAGGGAAATTTGGGTATGCATCTATCTACGGGGAACTACCAAAAATAGACCTAAAAAAGACGGAAACAAGATGGGTTCCATCAGAGAGGCCATGGGAGAGCATATTTAGCGGGTCATCGCATAATCTCCCACCACTCACCAAACTTTGTTCGGCGTTTCTAGAGTCGCTGATGGAAAAGAGGAAAAGCGTTGCAGAGTGAAGGAGGATGGAAACAAACAGGTAGGTATTCAAACATTATTAGCCCGTATCTGTTGAAATTCAACTATATGTGCGCATAGAGTTAATCTGATCAAATGCAAGCTTTGATGAAACACGAGGCATGTATATAGTGTCATTATTTATGAGCATCTCCGAGATAGTTTTAATTTGCCTAGTTGTAGGCATCAGAAATTTTGGTAGGAAACGCTTATTTGTTTGTTAGTTTTTAGCAGTGAATGTTCGATTAACAAAAATTGTATTGGAAGATGGCAAACGACTTGTCATCTTGAGGACCTGTGTTATTTGTTTTTTTTTTTTTTTGGAGAATTCCTGATTCATGCTTTCAAGTCCTGAAACTTTTTAATTTATTCTCAAAATTACCGTAATATGAAGCATTTTGACTTGGAGTATGCACAGCACTTAAAATATGTATGAAATTATCAATTCATTTTACATGCATAAAAATACAAAATAGATGAATCTTGTGCATATTAATTCTTTTCATACGATTATCGGAGTCTCCAGCAAGGGATTATGTTTCTCAATGTTCGAAACGTTTGACTTGACTTAATCTTAAATACGCTACATTTTCAATGCAATAAACTCATTTCAACAATCAAATATCATCTGGTCAGAGTTAAACGTCGACGTATGCCATGCCAACCTCAGTAAGTAAAACACGTAGCAAAAAGGTGATCTTGACATAAGGTTATCTTCATTGAGACATGGTTTTATATTTTTGGTTTTCTACCAGCGATCAGATGTTTATGCCTCTAAAAGTTCGGAAGTGATGGATCTCTTTTTGACTATTAATCTCATCAACAAACATGTGTCATTCAACCAAAGACTTGCTCAAATTATTATATTGGTTGAACAAGAGAACCATTTTATCGAATCTTAAGGATAGTTGTGGGGCTATTACTTTAGGTGGATCTCCAGGGTACTTGTAAGTTGTACTTGAATATAATCAAGTGTCTTCACGTAATCAGGTGTCTTACTGAAGGTCTAACCTCTAGTTTAGATCTAACGTTTGGTCTAATTAATAACTTTATAAATGTTAATCTTAAACTCTTAATTAATGTTTAGTCTAATGAAACTTTGAATATATTCATAATTGCATACAAATAGTGTCTCGATCGTCAATATTCTCGCTAGAACTT
>CAOJBI010300583.1:0-11948 GCA_948277035.1 Euphorbia corollata
AGTGAGCTTACGAACCGTCCTGATTTGAATGGGTTTATTAACAAGCTGAACCTTGAAGATAAGGAAGCTGGAAAGGAGTTGGGTTTTGAGGAAGAGAATAGGAGGAAACCGGGTAATGATAGTCTAGGGCTTGCTTCTAGAAATAGCGGCGAAATTTCAAATGAACTTATTGTTAAAGAGATAGAGTGTGGGACAGAGAGGAATGTTTCGGATAGCAGTTGGAAAAATAAGTCTTTGGTTGGTGATAGGAGCGGTAAACCTAATGAAGCCATTGTTGGAATTGATTCTGGGGATACTGTGCTTGATTTGTATTCTTGTAGTGGTTACCAAAATGATGGTGGCATCGTTAACTCGTCTTCTAGAGCAATTGCTAAATCTGGGGAAGATGTTTTCTCTGGTGAACAGAGAAGTTTTTGGCTTGGAAATACAAGTACAAGTACTAGTATTGTCAAAGCTGAACCCAAGTACGAGAGAATTCAAACAACTGAAAAGAAGGAACTTGAGCAGCCATTTACAAGTAGTGTTGCATTTTCTGCAGATAATAAGTGGCCTAGGAATGAAGAGCCAACTAGCTCTTCAACTCAGTGGAAAGATTGTTCTGTCAAGACTGTTTTTCCTTTTGCCAAGGAGGATGTTTCAACAAGTTATGATAGTAATATGGGGTCGGATAAAAGGGAAGGGAAAAAGAGAGCAGATATGACTGATGTTAGGGTGGCAATTAAAGAACAAGTGGATGAGATTGGCAGAGCTTTATACTTTGGGAAGTCTCAAGTGAGTACAGAGCAAAGGAATTCAAGTAGCTTAAATTATTGTCTTGCATCTGATAATCAGAAGGAAGAGTTTCCAAGGCTTGCACCTGTGAAACTTAAGTCAGAGGACAAACCTTTGAATGTCAGCTGGCAGGAGAAATTTGAGCGTGACGCACCTGGTGAGAATCTCAGCAGTGCTGATAATGCTTTTCTCATTGGATCGTATCTTGATGTCCCTATTGGACAAGAAATCAGCTCCTCAGGTGAGTTCCTTTGATGAATAATTACTATATAGAAACGATAGCCATATAATGTTTCCTTTCTCTTTGTGGAAGAAAATTATGTCTATGATCCTTTCTCTTTGTTGGCATCTTTCAGGAGTTCTTAATTTGTTCTTTTCTGCCAATGGAAGAGTTTATGGATAATCAATGTGAAATTAGAAAGATGGAATCTATTAGTTTTTGAGCCTTCCATCACAGTTGTTCTCTACATCATAAAACTGGTTGCTGAAACAATTTTTTTATTTATTTAGGTGTCATACTCTTCCATGCCAATTATCCCCACCTCATAACTTTGCAGAGATTTAATAAATTTTTTTCTTTCTCGACAATATACTCATGACTTCCTTGTTTCCTCTCTCTAGTGTTCCATGCTAAAATCCAGTATGGCCTACTCTCTTAAACTAAAAAAATTGCATTTTCTGGAGAAACAAATTGGTATTATAGCACAATTCACTTCTGTTTCAATATCCACTGGGCTGATTATCTCCAGTAGGAAATCCTAACTAAATTAAATTCTTAATGTTATGGTCTTCATTTTGGTCCATGCCAACTGTGTCTGGGCTAGATAGGGCTCACATTAGGGTTTCCTAGATTTGCTATTGTGTTGGCACCATGTCAAATCAAGTATAAAGGCAACAAATATAAAAACATAACGATTTACTAATTATTTGAGTTCAAGTAGAATAAAGATCAAAATACAAGATCAAACGAGGGAATACTAGATCAATTGAGGGAACAAAGGTGTATCCTTAACCATTCTTAGCACTTGAATGAGGTACAACCACCTTTTTTTGAGGTCAATGTACCCCGTTTATCGAAACTGAATATGTTTTCCCTCTATTTCACCTTCCCCTATGTTTTCTTGAAATATATAGGTTATTTCATGTTTTTCCTTTGAAGAGTGGGAGGGGGACTAGGTGTAGGAGTATGGGCACTGTTGACCGCTTGCCTCTAGCAATGTAGAGGAACTTGTGCTAATATAACTGGAGAGGAATACTGGTAAAGAGAACTGTGTTTCTTTTTGAAAAAATGAAGCAGTCACATTTAATTAGTTGAGTAAAGAAGTCACTATAAATGAGTCTCCCTACTTATTAGATTTCCCTTGAGCAATTGTAATGCCCTCTAAGGGAGTTTATACTCTGTCTATAGAATCAAGGGTGGTCCAAGAAGATTTTAGATTTTAGACTTGTATAAATTTATATGTTGTTTTGCAGAATATATTGTCTTTAGTGTTTTGTATCCGACTATCCAGTTTGGAGTTTTTGAGATAGGAAAACTAGTGTATGGCTTAGGGAGTTGAAAATGTCCAGTTTTTTTCTTATTATTTGCCTTGACATATTAATGTAATGAATAAATGTATACTGTATGATGCTCTAACTTCTAAAAACTATATATATATAAAAAGACTTAGCTGGTTTGTCAATTTGAATAATTTCCCTTGTGCTTAGATTTGCTTCGATTGCCACTCTTAAGTAGTTTTTTACTCAGAAAAGGGGATGCAATAATAACCTGAAATTGAGGCTGAAAGGATTTCATTGTTTATGTGGACTGAAGCACTTCTGATCATGTTTAAATTTGCACATTTGAATAGGAGAGACAGATATGTTATTATTAGGTTAAAAAACATATGTTGTTATAATACAATGCAACTGTAATAATCTTAGATGATGCTACTCCTTAATTTCTTCATTTGGTATCTTCCAGAAATATTGTTAATATTATAATAAGTTGACTTTTTTTTATTTCTATTATCAGGAAAACTAATGAAAATTCCATTTTAAATCAACACAGTCGTAACAATATTTTATGCAGGCATCTTCATAATTTCATTAATTTGGAATTGTCAAGTAATATTAACACGTGTTAATTCAAAATTTAAATTGGCCGTTGAGTTTCAAGATTTTCTGAAATTAGGCATTTGTTTTTCATATTTTAAAATTTCCTTCTGATCTTATTTACAATTAGGTGGGAAAAAGATAGCGGGAGGTAGTTGGCTATCTGTGAGTCAAGGAATAACTGAGGATACATCTGATCTAGTTTCTGGATTCGCTACTGTCGGTGATGGATTAAGTGAATCGATTGACTATCCAAATGAATATTGGGATTCTGATGAGTATGAGGATGATGACGATGTTGGGTACATGAGACAGCCAATTGAAGACGAGGCCTGGTTCCTGGCCCATGAAATTGATTACCCAAGTGACAATGAAAAGGGAACACGGCATGATAGTGTTCCAGATCAACAGGAAAGAAGTCCTGCCAAAGATGAGGACGATGATCAATCTTTTGCTGAGGAGGATTCTTACATCTCAGGGGAGCAGTATTTTCAATCAAAGACTATCGGACCAGTTGCAATCTCAAATGATCCTATAGGACTTTCAGTGACTGAAATGTATAGAAGGACGGATGACAATGATTTAATAGCTCAGTATGATGGACAACTAATGGATGTAGAAGAGCTAAATTTGATGCGTGCAGAACCTGTTTGGCAGGGATTTGTCTCTCAGACGAATGAGCTTATATTGCTAGGTGATGGAAAGACCATGAATGATAGTGGAAGACCACATCTTGATGATATTTGTGTGGATGATGATCAACATGGTTCCATTAGATCCATTGGTGTGGGTATCAACAGTGACGCTGCAGATTTTGGCAGTGAAGTGCGGGAAAGTTTGGTTGGGGGCAGTAGTGAAGGAGATATTGAGTACTTTCAAGAGCATGATAATAGGGTTGGTGGGTCAAGATCCTCTCACCTCGAATTAGACAAGAAATATGTTGACAGAAAAAACAGGGATAAAAAGAGAACTGCTAAACAAAACTGTAATGAATATATTACTGGGTCTGATAAAGTTTCATCTTCCCAAGTGAAAGATCATAGAGACAGGGGGTTTTCATTTCCCCCACCATTGAGAGATGGGCAGCTGGGCCTGGCAGGGTCTAGCAAACCTTTATGGTCGAACAACAGTAGATCAGTTGTTGAAACTGATAACCATTTGAGTACTTTAGAGGGTAAGAATGACATTAAAAGCATTGAATCTTCTACGACCAAAAGTTCAAGGGATGAAAATGATGCTAATGTCAGATCTGCAGCTTCTTCTCCCTCGAGTTTTTCAAATTATGGTTACGGAGAACAGGAGCATGACAAAAGAGAAGATAATGATAAAACTGGTAGTGTGAGGGAAGAGGATCCTGGGGTATCTCTTGAGGATGAAGAAGCAGCTGCTGTTCAAGAGCAAGTGAGGCAAATAAAGTCACAGGAGGAGGAATTTGAAACTTTTAATCTCAAGATTGTGCACAGAAAAAACAGGCATGTCTTCTGAACTTAAATTGAATTATGAACTTTAATGATAAGGGAGTTTGCTCTCTGCTAACTTTTTCTGTACTTACTTCAAGGGCCATAGTGTCCTGTCTTCTTTTTGGTGCTAGGTTCACTCAGATAAACAATATGTTTGAATAGTTTATTTTATCCTTCTAATGCGCAATCTGTGCTGGACTACTTCAATCCTAAGAAAATTGAATTCTGGCCTGGTACATTGTGTCTTGAATGATCCGATCCATTATATGGATTTAGCCAACTTTCAGTGAATGGAACATTGGATGAGAATTGGAATGAGCAAACCATGAATAGTGAAAAGATGATTTGAAATATGAAGTTTGAAGAAATAGGAATCTATTTCAGCCATGTGACTTTAAGTGTGCTGTTTTCATGGGCTGAAACATGGTAATGCATCTAGGTATTGCAAGTTTACTTATTCCTGCGGTATCTCTTTGAGATGATCATAAATTGGAGGTAGGACAAGATGAAATCAGAGTTGCTGAATAAGATTAGTTATCATGTGATAGATGCATATAATGTAGTAGTTTCCAGACTAATATCTAATATAGTAGTTTCAAGACATAACCTAAATCCTCATTACTGTAGTTAACTATGAAGCAGGCACTTCTCGGGGGTCAATGTATGCTTGTCGGACACTTTGGGGACACGTGTCCGTCACATCGAAATCGTGTCCCAAGGATTTTTTTTATTTCGAAGACTAGAGGGGGGGACATACCAGGGATACATGGTAACACGAAATCTAGTGTATTTTAGTAGATTAATTTAAATAGGCGGGGATATTTTGCGATTTCACAAAATTGAAAAATTGAATCCCTAAATCAGTGGACCACCGATTACAATCTGCTCGACAAAACCTCGTTGTCTCTGCTCAAACTACTCAACAAAATCGGATTCAGTTTTAAATTTTTTTAATTGAATACATTATTTATAGGGTTGGCATATTTTAATATGTAGTATATAAATTTCATAATTTTCCATGTGCCCACTGTGTCAGTATCTCATTATTTCTGGAAAATTTTGTATTTTGAGTTCGTGTCTGTGCTTCTTAAATTTTCAGTCATGTCATATGTTTTTATATAGTCAATGTCACAAAATATTTCAACTGATGTAACTTCAACCTTATCCTACTGGCTGATGAAGACTAACAAATATATATTTTTTATTTTAGTCAATTAAGTGCTGGTTGTTTATTCTTGCTAAGCAGACAATTACGTATGACTGGAGATCTTTTTTTCATTATATCATTTCAATATTTCTTAAATTAAGGCATTATTTCCAATTTCCTTGTATAGTTATCTCGATTATTTTAATTATTAAAGAGGTCTTATAAGTCCTGGATATGTTTTAGTCATGTAATGCTTGTTCAGCCATTGAAATTGTTAAATTTAACTATTTAAGACAGGTTGTTCAATTTCAACTTGTGTGTTACAATTTTTTGTTAAGTCTCACTCCTATAAAAGATAGGTGGGAAGTCTTAGTTCAGTTAACCTAACCTCAATTCTCTACTGCAAACTTCTCCCATTGTTCTTTTTGAGTGATCACCTTAGTTTTCAACTATTCTAGACATTATATAGACCTGAAAACGCATAAGCCCCAAGATGCACTGGTGAAGAAGAATGAGTTTGCATACACTCACATATTCTTTAAGAGAAAAAAATGTTATGATCCACCCCGTTGCATTCAATTCGCTCCCGTTCTGATGATAGATCCCTTTCGGAAGTCTTGTTAATGTGCTCAAATAGTGTTTTGTACTGTACGGCCTAGCTCTTATCAGTTATCATTCTTCTTGAAATTGAATTCCTGAAATGTAGCAAATAGAACACTGGTTCACTTTTTAAAAAAACTGCACCCTAAATGGGTCACATCCGTGAAGTCATTGAGTGTAAGAGTGAGGAAAGAAGTTAAAAAGAATTTAACATTAAAATCTATTAAAATTGGTTTTTCCTCTATGCATAACAAAACATAGAGATGACTATAGAAACTTCTCTTCAAGACAATTAACACCTCAAGTGATGTAACATGAAGAAATTATTTTATGTGTTGATGCAGTCATATTCTATAAGTTCATTCGCAGCCCTACAATCCATTGTTACCGTCCACTCTGTCCTGGATGTAATGAGAAGTTGCTTGCCCATTTTATTTTTCGTTGGTTAATGTTTGATACCAACTGTGAAGCAAGATTTTCACTTGAACACTTTTCATTTAATTAATTGTTATCATGTGTGCTTCATTCTACCAGACTTCACCTGAACTCTTCCTTCTGTTGATCAGAACTGGCTTTGAGGAGGACAAAAATTTCCATGTTGTACTAAATTCTGTGTTAGCTGGACGTTATCATGTTACCGAGTATCTTGGATCAGCTGCTTTCAGTAAGGCTATACAAGCCCATGATCTGCATACTGGCATGGATGTATGTGTGAAAATCATCAAAAACAACAAGGATTTCTTTGATCAAAGTCTTGACGAGATAAAGCTTCTAAAGTATGTTAACAAGCATGATCCTGCTGATAAGTACCACCTTCTCAGATTGTATGATTACTTCTACTACCGAGTAAGTAGTAGCATGCTTTTCTTTTCTGATCTTCTTTCCTGTAAAGTTATTAGCAAGGCTACTGACTGTATTCATAAATTACCATTGTAGGTGTTGTAAATACTTATATTAGGCCACTGTTTCTGTTCTTTGATCAATTGTAGGTCTTTACTTGTCCGGAAATAGTTTTATCCGGCACTTAAGTTGCTGTTAGTGGGGTAGCAAATAAAGTTGATGGTTCATCATCATCATTTTGGTTCTACCTTTGTGTGTAAATGACCTAGCTTTAAAAGATATGATGACACTATTTTTACTATTTTCAAAAAGGAAATACTTATTATTACTTCCTAATTTTGTAAGATACATGTGGTACCAGCTGTTCACATTTACTGATAGGAGTATTCTTTTGAAATGTCATAGCTTAAACTGCATTTATGTAAGTTATGAACTGAGAAGCATATTCTAGCTTCGTATAAATAGTAAATACTTAAATCTTATGGCTTACATATGGTGGAAAGGAAACATCATCTAGGGTGCTTTTTGTGGATGTAACCACCTTCCAGTTTCCTCAAACCATTATAAAAATGTTAGAGTACAGCACCCTATAGAAAGTGAAATTTTTATAAGAGTAAATATGAGGTTAAGCATGATATAAACATTGAAATTAAAGTGTATTTATATGCAGGAGCATTTGCTAATTGTTTGTGAGTTGCTCAAGGCAAATTTATACGAGTTCCATAAGTTCAATAGAGAATCAGGAGGAGAGGTTTACTTTACAATGCCAAGATTGCAGGTTTGTGGTATGACATTTTCTTTATCAAATGGTTGTATATTTTCCTTGCACTGACATAGTACTCTTTTAATTTCTTATATGCAGTCAATTACCATTCAATGCTTGGAAGCGCTTCAATTTTTGCATAGTCTTGGTCTCATACACTGTGATTTAAAGCCTGAGAATATATTAGTTAAAAGCTATAGCAGATGCGAGGTAAAAGTCATTGACCTAGGGAGTAGCTGTTTTGAGACTGATCATCTCTGCTCTTATGTCCAATCAAGATCCTACCGTGCCCCAGAGGTTATCTTAGGACTTCCATATGAAAAGAAGATAGATGTTTGGTCACTTGGCTGCATCTTGGCCGAACTTTGTACAGGCAATGTAAGTTTTGTTTTTTTGCAATTATTTGTCATTTATCAATCATCAACATATTATAATTTCATTTTAGCAAGTCGGAGACAGACAATGTCATATATGCAAGTGGAACTTGGTTCTATGCATTGGTATTTTGTTCCATGCTCTATCCTCCTGCATTGTTTCTTTCATTTATTTCTATAATCTTAGTTTGTTTATTTATTTAAGACTAATGCATTTAGACATTATGAAATGATAATTGGTGATTTTTATCACGTATTTAAGTTACTTATATCACTATTCTTTTTTGTTGTACCTTACCTGTCAGATTAGTAAGCACGGTTTGGGTGTTGCACTAGAGTAGACACTAGGATCCTCTTTGGGGCTTAATGTGACTTATGCCTTAAAATTTTACTCAATAATTCTCATATGAGTTATGCAAAAAAACATTACTAGAAATATTCTCATCCTCACTGGAATTGACTTTAATGGAACTTCTGTTTTAGGTGCTCTTTCAAAATGATTCACCAGCAACATTACTGGCGCGAGTTATTGGAATTATAGGACCCATTGATCAGGTTATGCTCGCTAAAGGACGTGATACGTACAAGTATTTCACCAAAAATCATATGCTTTACGAAAGGAACCAGGTGACATTTATTTTTATCTTTGTTCTTTTTATTCTTTTACTTCTCAATTCTTTCATTCTGCTTAACTTATATTGTGTATTGAACTCACTATAATGCTTATTGTCTTATTTGCCAACTCTCTGCTCATAAATTGCAAGCGTATGTTTTGTTGTGCTATAACCTTAATAATATAGAGTAAGTATTAAGTATCATAATAGTTTATATCAAAATGAATATGTATTATTAAGTTACAGCCACAGGCTCACTACATATCCGTGGAGTATCAAAACATACATCTCCCTTCAGTAGCTTCTTGTTCCAAGAAGTTATTTAATATGCTAAAAAGCCTTTCGGATCACGCCACTCTAATCCTATTCATACTATTTTGTAATTTCTTTTATATACTTTACGTTTCCTTAATTTTTGCTCGAATTTGGTACGTGTCCACTGTGCAAGTGTTCCCGCTTCTGTTCATTGTTGCTGAATGGCAGTCTTCCGTTTTACAAGACTCTATATATGATTTTATTCTGATCTATGTACATTGTCTCATCTTTCTTTAGTTCTTATTATCTCCGTTCAGGGTCAAATGGAGTCTTTAAATGCTTAAGCCCTAATAAATAGATAGCCCCCCTGAACTTGGGCCAAAATGCCTACTGCCCCCTCAACCTTCAAACGCACCCCATTACCTCCTCAACTTGCAAAAATGCGTCAATTTTCCCTGAACGTCACATTGTCTTTTTCTGGTTGGTTTGACTTTTCGAATGCCATTTTTCTTTCTTCACCAGAAGTTGACACGAGGCATTCAAGGGGAAATTGGTTCATTTTATTAAAGTTAGGGTGCAAACTCTTGCATTTTTGCTAGTTGAGGGGGTAACGGGGTGCAATTAATGGTCGAGGGGGTAGTTGGCTCTATATGTATTAGGCCAATGCTTAATGCCTTGCATACCCATTAAATCTTACAAATCATTTTGCAGAGCAAAGTGGTTGTATTTGGCATATTGAGTAAATCGCTGTGCTCTGAACATTCCTTCGTGGTGTTTTCCTTTCTAGAATTTGTATGTCAAGAATATATTTTTGTTCCATATAATTGATGTATGTAGCATTTCCATGTATATGGCTGAAGTTATGTTGCTCATGATTTTCAGGAAACCAACAGGCTAGAATACCTAATACCAAAAAAGACATCACTGAGACATCGATTGCCAATGGGGGATCAAGGCTTCATTGACTTTGTCGCCCATTTGCTTGAAGTGAACCCGCAAAAACGACCTTCTGCATCAGAGGCTTTGAAGCACCCTTGGCTATCTCACCCATATGAACCAATCTCAGCATAAACTCATTGACGAAATCTCAATGGCTGAAACAATATGCTGCACTAGGAGCAACTGGTATTCGCCAGAACCATCTATATGATGTCGAAATTGTTTTTGCTCCTTGACAGACCTGGATGCATTGAAAGGTTTGTGTAGTTTGATGGTGAATTACACCTTTTTAACTCAGTTTACGAAGTTGTATTCTAAATCTGGTATGATTAAGAACGTGATTTTTTGCACGGCTTTTTCTTTCTCCGTTCTGTTGTCTCTGGTGGAAAAAGAAACCCTGAAATTTTTGTTGTAAATGAAGTTGGTCTGACAAGTGTTAAATTAGGTTATTTAGATAGCTTGGTTCAAAGAAAAAGGGAAAAAAAAGCCTGGCTACTGGCCTATCATCAGGAAGTTTGTTTCCACAAAATTGTGATGATTTATTAAATTAATTCATGATCACTGATGTTTTTATGTTTTTAGCTTTGGTTTTTTTTAACATGTCATTGTGCAGGTTTTTTAGAACATCTAGTTAATAGTGAAAACGATGTGTTTTCGGGTGAATCTTCTGCCATGACAGACAGGTACGAATGCTATCGCCATCGTTTTCTGCACCAAAAACGAACAAGATGAATCTAAGACTTATTTCTTAAAAGATACCCAAAAAAGATCAGTAATGAAATTGTTCAAACTTGATTTGTTTTCCACCTTTGGGGGTTGTATTATGTTTTCTGTGGAATTGGACTCTTCTATATAATTACTCTCATTTTGTTGTAATTCTTATTATCACAAATACTGCTGGGATATGGTATGAATATGGGGAGCTAAAGAGGGAATCATTAAATAAGATATAAAGCTATATCATATAAATGATTAGTTCTACATTTTAATGGTAAAATATCATAAGTAGTTGGAAGTTGGAACTATATGATAAATTTTTATTTACTTTCGATTCATTGCTTTTCTTTTTTATATGGTTTAGTTGTGTATTTAAGGCAGTAATGCAATTATAAGTTTATGGGTGACTAAAAAGAATTAATTCTGGTAATAAAGGAGGGTTAATTTATTAATATTGTAAGAAAAGGGATTTGATTCTTTGACTTGTGGGATTTGAAAAAAAAAAAACCTCCTTTTGGAATTTAAAGATAAGTTTAATCCTTCACATGGGCTGTTTCATGAGCCATCACTATTCAACTTTTAAATAAAATTGGATGAAAAGATGCCTAAATTAAGAGGGGACCCAACACCTCAATTGATGATTAGGGTTTGCTTGCGCAACCTTTTTTTTTTTCCTAATTGATTTAATAGTAGATTTTGCAGTAAACTACATGTGAATTATAAACTTAACACTAGACCTGTTTGCGGGCCACCAGCGTGGACACTCACTTTTTACGAAAGTCTGGTTCAAAACCTGAATTTGTCAAAGTCGAAATTTTGTAGGTTGGATTTGATTTTTATATAAATACCTGATTAATGAATAACTTTATTTATTTTTTTATAAATCTAAATATTAAATTTATAATATTTTGAACTTTATATTTTGTTTTATTAAATTTGTATGCTTAATTACAATAAATATTATCAAATATAATTTTTTTTAAAATAAATAACATAATTTATTCAAAATTTAATAGTATGTTTTATAATTTAGTTAAAAAAATTATAAAAAATATATTCATGAATTTGGAAATGATCTTATAAACCCGGTTCAGATTTGGTCCAAATCCGAAATTCTAAAGTTTAGATATGAATCAGAGTTGGGTTAATGTTTTTGGTAAAAACCCTGCCTAGCATGCCCTACGAACTGGTGTACTTAAGAAAAAAGATTCTTTCTAAATTGATTAGAAAAAAGGATGGAAGGGTCTAGTTTCTATCAAATTAGTATAAAAAGTACTCATTTTTTACCTATAACAATGACAACCTCATATTTATTATGATTCACGCAAAGCTAAATCAATTATGCGGTGCAATTTGTCTAAGTTCATCAATTTA